>CM077162.1:29372491-29549937 GCA_039583875.1 Platanthera guangdongensis | reverse complement strand
TTTTCAGTTTCTTCATGATTATCTAAGAAATAATGTAAAATTTTATTTGATCAACCTAAACTGAAGATTTAAACAGATCATGCATAAATGCATAATGAAAGCATCTTTTAATCATCAAAAATATAATGTCCAGAACAATAAAATGTGCAAAATAATAAAATATTGTCATCTATTATCACAAGTCGTATCAATTTGAAATCATAAATTCACAACTACACAACAATTGATCAAAAGTTTTAACACAATATCATTAACTACAAAAAATAATAATTTTTAGCTATACATTTCTGTCAGGGTTGAAAAACGTGACTAATATAGACATAGGCTTCGTTTGGGAGGACTTATTTTCACCGGTCAAGCGGTCACGACCGCATGAACTTGACCTTAACTAAGGTTCGGTTCATGCGATCGTGACCGCTTGACCGGTGAAAATAAGTCCTCCCAAACGGAGCCATAATTACACAAACCGTGGATTATAGTTATGTTTTACACAGAGTTCAAAAGGTCTTGAGTAATATTTATGTATTAGTCATGACAAATAATAATCGTGGCAAAAAATTAGAATATTTATCATGATTTATTAATTTTATGAAAAATACCAAATGAAATACCTATATTTGGCTCATGTTAATATATGTGTGTGTATATATATATCTTTATTATATAAAACAATATATCATTCTTAAAGCACACCGTTAAACGCATTACGTCCGTCCGATCTCCAGAAAATGTCATCTAATCATTGGATCCAGAAAAAAAACGGCCTGCCAATAACCCATTCTCCAGCACTGCTACAGTTCATAACCAGCAAAATCGCGATTTCCCTCACTTCTTCTGCTCCGTCCCTTCACGGGTTCACCCCGCAGCTGGCGGCGGAGCCGCCGACGGCCTGACCGGCGCCCACCGGGGGGTTCGCCGTCCTCCGGCGAACCCGCCGGGGGTTGTCCGGTGCCACCGGGGGCGAGCGGGCAGGGCTACCGCCGGCGGTGGCCCTGCCCGCTCGCTGCCGGACAACCCCCGCGGGTTCGCCTAAGGGCGGCGAACCCCCCGGTGGGCGCCGGGAGGCCGCCGGCGGCGGCATCTGCGGGCAACGAGGCGGAGGGGGAAGTGCACGGGATTTTCGGTTTTTTTTTTATTTCATTTTTTATTATATAAATTCTTATTAATTATAATTAGATTTTTGGTTTTATTTTTTATATCATTTTTTTAAATAAATTGTTATTAAATTATAATTATATAATTTGATTTTTTATAATTTGGCAGGCGGAAGGGCGGGCTTCGCGGTGGCTGGAGAAGCCCGCCGCGGGGCGGGCTTTCATTTTTTTTTTGATTTTTTATTAAATAAATTGTTATTCGATTATAATTATATAATTTGGTTTTTTTATAATTTGGCCAACGGAAGGGTGAGCTTCGTGGTGGCGGGCAAAACCCGCCTGAATGCTAAGCGGGCGAAGCCCGCTTGGTTGCGGGCGAAGCCCGCAGCGACGCATCGAGAACGGGCTTAACCCGTTCGAAGATGCTAGTATATTATAAAGCAATATGTATATCTAAGACACACAAAAGACAAAATATGAGTCATTGGATCATGAGAGAAAATATGTAAAGGAAGAGAGTTGGTAGAGAGAGTGAGATATATTATATATATAATAATAAGAAGAGAGGGAGAGAAAAAGAGAGTGGCTGTATGGAGAAAAGAGGGAGAGAGAGAGAGTAAGAATTAAGAAAGAAAGAGAGAGAGAAATTAATGTTTTAACGTTAAAAATTAAATTTTTTACAGGCAAGGGCCTCCGGCCCTCGTGCCCCGCGCGACAGTACCCAATCGCGATGGCGGGCTTCGCCCGGCCCCGGCGGGCTTCGTCTGCCCCTAACTTGCTTCGCCCGTGCTCCATGCGCCGTTGCAGGTTGCGCCCGCATCAAGGCGGCATGTGCCCGCAACCTATACATATGAGTACTCAAAATGACCCTAACAAAACAAACATCAATATTATCATTTTTATTTTGTAAAAATATATACGTTTTGACGAATAAAAATTAATTTATCTAACTCTCTTGCTCTCTTTCTTTATCTTTCTGCAATATAAAAAATAATGGTATTTATAAGAATAAATGACCCCCCTCTCTCCCGTAATATGCTCTCTCTCCCTCCCAAGCTTTTGAAAACCGGATCGAACCGGCCGGGTCGGACGGACACCCTGCCGGTCCGGTCCAGGTAAACAACCTGCCCTATCCACGAACTGCTCAAGAACCGCGGAACCGGGCGGGCGGACCAGTGGGCCGAGAACAGGCGCGGTTTCACACAACTGGACGGGCCAAAGGCCCAATATTAAAAGAGCAGAAAAATTGAAAGAGGGAGGATTCGAACCCGGACCACTGCTAGTTTAAGTGAATAGCACACCACCTGACCAACTAATCCTTATGGTTTTATCTTATAATATATATTATACATATAAATAATGTATATATATAATTAATATACATATTTATATAAATATTAATTACATATTTTTTAGATGTATTATTATATTAACATATTAAATTACCTTTAAAAATTAAAGTGTATATATATTTTTAATATATACATATATCTATCATTCAAATAAAATTTACGTTCAATTTGGCACGACGATGACGGTCATCATCATGATGGTTATGGACCGTCGCTCTTGAACATCCGAGCTTATCTAAGAAACTTCGTACACTTATATGTTCAAAAGTAAAAAAACTAGTTTTACTTTCTTAATTGTGTTCTTAACCATTGTCATTCCAAAGCTCCATGCCTCCATTATATTACTTTATTACAATATCGTTTTTTGTCGAAACTCAATAGAGCAAAAACGTCACGTAAAACGAAAATTTACAAGTATAGTGATAATGTTTATTTTTTTATAAGATGATGTTTATTTTTTATTTTTTATATATATATATATATATATATATATATATATATATATATATATATATATATATATATACACATATATGTATACGAGCATCTCCGCACTGGCTACGCCCGTGCTCGATGCTCTCGGGCGGCCTTCGGCCGCATCCAGGCGGGCTTCGCCCGCCTCCGAACAGGCTTCTCCAGTGCTCGATGCATCGTTGCGGGCTGCGCCCGCATCAAAATGGAATGCACCCACATCTAGACGGGTAGTGCCCGCAATATATACATATGAGTACTCAAAATGACCGTAAAAAAATATAAATCAACTTTACGATTTTTATTTTGTAAAAAAAATTACGTTTTGCCATAAAAACATTAATTTCACACAATCTCTCTCTCTTCTTTCTCTCCCCTCCCCATCTCTCTCTCTTTCTCTCCTCCCCCCTCTCTCTCTCCTCCCCCTCTCTCTTTCTTTCTCTCTCTCCCTCCTCTCTCTCTCCTAACTCTCTCCCCTCATCTCATGCTCTCTTTCATGATCTAATGGCTCTTGTTTGATCTATCGTGTGCCTCCGAATACCTATATTGCTTTATATAATAAGATGTATATGTATATGTATATATATATACATATATGTATATGTATATATATATATACATATATGTATATATATATATATATACATATATATATATATACATATATATATATAGATATAGAGATATATACATATATACATATGTATATACATATGTACATATATATATATGTACATATATGTACATATATATAACTGTTCGACTCCGGTTGGACCGGTTGAACCGGTTGAACCTTGAATCTTTCCCGCTGCCGGTTCGATGTCCGGTCCGGTTTTCAAAACCTTGCCCTCCCAAGCTTTTGAAAACCAGACCGGACCGGCCGGTCGGACCGATCGTACCGCGGACCGGACACCCTGCCGGTCCGGTCCAGGTAAACAACCCGCCCCATCCATGAACCGCTCAAGAACCGCGGAACCGGGCGGGCGGACCGGTGGGCCGGGAACCGGGCGGGCGGACCGGTGGGCCGGGAACCGGGCGCGGTTTCACACAACCGGACGGGCCAAAGGCCCAATATTAAAAGAGCAGAAAAAATGAAAGAGGGAGGATTCGAACCCGGACCACTGCTAGTTTAAGTGAATAGCACACCACCTGACCAACTAATCCTTATGGTTTTATCTTATAATATATATTATACGTATAAATAATAACGTATATATATAATAAATATATATAATTAATATACATATTTATAGAAATATTAATTACATATTTTTTAGATGTATTATTATATTAACATATTAAATTACCTTTTAAAAATTAAAGTGTATATATATTTTTAATATATACATATATCTACCATTCAAATAAAATTTACGTTCAATTTGGCAAGGCGATGACGGTCATCATCATGGTGGTTATGGACCGTCGCTCTTGAACATCCGAGCTTATCTAAGAAACTTAGGTTGCGTTTGGCGCGGCTTATCACAGCTTATTTGCTCCGGTGAGGTTGGACAAAAACGTCATTGTCATAGAATGTATGTTTGGTATCACAAATGTTACAAAAAAGAAACTAGTTTGAGGCATAAGATCTTGGTATGACAATGACATTTTTGTCCAACCTCACCGGAACAAATAAGTCGCGATAAGTTGCGCCAAACGCAGCCTTAGTACACTTATATGTTCAAAAGTAAAAAAACTAGTTTTATTTTCTTAATTGTGTTCTTAACCATTGTCATTCCAAAACTCTATTATATTACTTTATTAAAATATCGTTTTTGTCGAAACTTAATAGAGCAAAAACGTCACGTAAAACAAAAATTTACAAGTATAGTGATAATGTTTATTTTTTTATAAGATGATGTTTATTTTTTTATTTTCTAATATATTTATATATATATATATATATATATATATATATATATAACGGTTCGACCCCGGTTGAACCGGTTGGACCGGTTGAACCGGATGAACCTTGAACCTTTCCCGCTGCCGGTTTGATGTCCGGTCCGGTTTCAAAACCTTGCTCCCTCCCTCTCCCGCCGCCTCTCTCCCTCTCTCTCTCCTCTCTCTCTCTTTCTCTCTCTCTCATAAATGGTGCCAGCCCCCCTCTCTCCCTCTCTCTCCTGCCCCCTCTCCCCCTCTCTCTCTTTCTCTCTCTCCTTTTCTCTCTCTCGCTTTCTTTCTCTCGTGGAACCATGATCCTTTATAGGTTTAAGACACCTATGATTTTTTTAACGGTGATTAGTAAAGGAACAAGATCCGACAGTCAAGATTGTTCCAGTAGCTTTTAAAATCATAATTTTAAAAACCATTCGATATTTCTTTATAAGTGTTAAAGATATAAATATATATATATCTAAATCACTATAACTGAAATATAAAATTGCATGAATTTAAAACTCATTGGAGTGATTTCGGCCGTCCGATCTGAATGCATTACTCAGTAACCGTCTGATCAAACGAATCATCTCTCCCCGCTTTTTTGTAGGTCTCCTAAACCTACTCTAGGATAGTCCTAAACTTATTTTAAAAATTATTAAATAAATTCGGCCCGAAATAACATATAGCTCGGACCATGGACCCGCACGACAGCAATATAGTCCGCCCGGTGGAACAAAAGTCACTGCTTAGCGGGCCTGTTACCAGCCCGCACCAGCCCATTAATCGTACTCCTTCAACATAGTCACTCGTTGTTCCTTTATATACTTAAAATTCCAACGAAATTAGGCGGTGTGGGACTATTATAAATAGGCGGTGATGCCCGGGCGGAGCCCGCCGGGTCCAGGCGGAGCCTTCCAGGTCGTCGGTCGGGTACTGTCGCGCTTGGCCATAGGGGCGGGCGAAGCCCGCCGCGGGGGGCGGGCGGACAGCTGCTGGCAGGGTACTGTCGCGTGGGCATGAGGGCCGACGGCCCGTGCCTATCACTCGTGTGTGTGTGTGTGTGTGTAGAATAAATTGTCACTAACCCCTTATAATTATTCACATTTGTTAGTAACCCTCCTATGTTTTAAAAATAGGTCAATAACCCCCTCCTCTTTCATAGCATCAATCAAAGATCGTCGAATAAGCAATTTACGATCGACAAGCTTTTTGAGATAATTTTCTTCTAAATGTAAAGGATGTTAGTCACTTTTGATCATGTTTTTCAAACATGTGTTTCATAATAAGTGTGAAAAGGAGTAGCCGTCATTGACATTTAAACCAACATGTGCCTTGAAGGAAGCTTCTAGGAAAGTGGTCAAAGAAAGCTTCATGACATGTGCTTTTGACCGATGGAAGCTTCATGAAAGCTTCTTCCATGTGCCATCTACCACCTTTAACTCCTTAATTTTGGCCCTATAAATAGGGATGAAGGAGGAGTGATAAGACATCCACTTCTATTCAAACTCAAACATTGAAAGATTTCTGGAGAGGCCTTTGCAGCAATCGTCTTAGTTTGGGAGAGCTTTTGGACGTTGTTATACGACGTTGATAGTAGTACTTCGTCTACATGGATTGGATCTGGAGCAAGTTTGTGCATGGATTTGAAGAGGGGCATCTTAGAGAGGATTTGTGTAATCCGTCTCGTTTGCCACTGTCGGTAACTTGCAATTTTATGCTACTATTTATTGCGTATTATTGTATGGTGTGACGTTGATGAAGATCTTATAAGGATCGAGGAGAAAAAACCGTGTAATTGCCTATTGTTTTCATACAGTTTTAGTGGCGGCTTTCCGGATTGTACTCCAATCGTCCCGTGATTTTCACCCTATTGGGATTCCACGTTAAATCTCTGTCACTTTTATTATTCTTTTTTGTGTCGTGTTTGTGTATCGACATACCCTAAGCGGTCGTGATGGTGCTTACTTGAATTAATTTGCAGGTGCTCTGGTCAGACTTGCGTGCTCTCTAGCCCAACATGTGGTATTAAAGGCAAGTTCAATATCAGAGCAATTATCAGGATGACATATCTGAGATTCAAGACGAGTCCATCAGATATTTTGGGTTTGTGATTGAGTGTGATAGGTGACGACCATTGGTCCACTCCCTATCCTCTTTAATTCCTTTCTTTGAAATAGTCGACTCAGAGAACTGAGGTCTGTTCGATCAGTGACATAACACGATGAAGTCTATATCAGGTTCAGTGTCGGTATGCTCAAAACGGGAGCCATTTCCATCTTCCCCGACCTCGCTCCCCTGTCCTCGACGTTCGACGAGGATTGTTATACTCGTGAAGATCATTAAGTTCCAGCTGAGCGAGGCATATGTGTTCTTTCGCTCACTCAATATGAGCCCGCGGAGACGTCGCCTTGGCGCCAGCAAATCCTTGCACCTCTTTGGGAGTTGAGTATGTCTATCTTCGTGGTCTCGCAGTTGGTGGTTATTTATGGACTTATATTCCTGAATTCGTCGCAGCATGAGCCCGTACTTCATCAAAATGACGATCATTTGCCTCTTCATCTCCTCGGGGTTGCTGGGGTCACCCAGATATTCAGTGATCGAATGAGGGGAGGGAGGTGACGACTCTGTGTCCCTTTCAAAAAGCTCATCAGTCTCAAAACCCCTAGGGAAATTAACATAGTTATAACACATCGAGGAAGAGGTCATGATGGTGAGAAGGAGGGAAGGAAAACTACGATTCACCCTGCGAAACCGACAGTTTTTACTAGTATGTTGATGAGAATAGCTCGGTTGTTCCGAGTGGGGTCGCTGGAGTGGGAGGGTGAGCGACTTTTCGAGACCAGTGCGGCAGAGGTTTGGATCTACTATCAAGACGAAAGAAGGAATTAGAATTTCATAGCCTTGCGAGCCGATGGTTCCGGTAGGATGGAATCCAGACAAGTAGTCCCAAAGGTAGAATCTACTGAGCGAGACACAGATTGATCAGAGGAAGGAGCAGTGTAAGTCAACAGGACAAAGTGGTGGATGAATTACCAGGGATTGAAGGGGATCACTATAGGGGTCGTGAGTAGTCGAGACCACAAGAAGTTGGGTCTCAGGAGAATTTTGGCGGCTCGCATCATCACAAGTGGGCGCGTCGTCCCTCGCCGGCTTCTCCCCAACATCCTGAGCCCCTTGGACAATTGTCAGCGCCAGTATATTGAAAGGAGAAGGCTCGCTCAGGGTGGGATCACGACAGGCCTTCTTATTTTTCTTATCCTTAGAAGATGAGACCGAGGGACTTCATGAGAGCCAAGGAAAGACCTCGACTGTGGAATACCTACTCTCCCTCTACACCTCAGCGATGCGCTCTTGAAACCCCTTGGAAAGCGACATTCTGTAGCTGTGGCAGGAAAATAAAGAAAGTCAGCACATCCACTCCCTCCTCTCTTGACGACGAGAGTATTTATATGCCTACAGGAGGAAGGGGTGGGGCCCGCTCAAGATTACCTCATAGCCCAACCAACACACACTGCATACGTGAGGTTGGACTTTTCTTTCTGAGCTTGGGGTAATCTCGCAAAGAGCGAGGATTGTGTACAACCTTGTATTCGTCGAGTGGGTCTCCTAGAAGATGATCAAGACAGAAAGAACAGTTTTAGGCTCAGGAAAACTGGTTCGAGAGAGTCTTCAAATAAGAAGATGGACACGTATATGACTTCCACCGTCTCTATAGAGGAGTATATTGTCATCATTGGAGATGACGTCACAGCTGCACTCTCGTGCGATTATAGGAGTTGGATTGTGGACTCAGGTGCTTCTACACATGTATCCCACAACAAAGTTGTTTGTCACTTACACGACTCACACCTGTGGAGTGCTTAGAATGGGCAACAATGACACGTTTAAAGTCATCGGGAGGGAAGACATGCACTTGAAGACGAGCGCAGGAGGTTTGCTGATTCTGAAGGAAGTACGATATGTACCCGACATTTGTTTCAACCTAGTTTCTGTTAGGAAATTAGGTGATGAGAGACACCCGAGTGTCTTTGGTGGAGATCTTTGGAAGTTAATCAAGTGATCACTAGTAGTGCCCAGAAGTTATAGAGATACTGGTCTATACTACATGGAGGTGAGGCCTAAAGCTGCTCCGGCCAACACTATCAAAGATGGTGTATCTACATACCTATGACATAGGAGACTGAGGCACATTAACCAGAAGGGTCCGAGATGTCTCGCCAAGCAGAAAATGATGTTTGATCTATCTGTGGATCAGTTAGAGAGATGCGACCATTGTTTGACTGAAAAGCAGAATAATGTATCATTCCAAAGCCACACTTCAACCAAAAGATCACAATCCTAATCCAACGGGACCTTCATGGAAATTATCCGATGAAGTCATCTTAGAGTCTATGAAGAATAATGAAGCTCGTTTTTCTAGTCTAGAAGGATATATGCGCTTAGTTGAAACACAATTGGGACAAATTGCTTCCGCATTAAATACTAGACCACTAGGGACATTACCAACTGATACAACGCATAATCCAAAAGGTGATAACCAACACTGTAAGACTGTTACTTTGCGGAGTGGAAAAGAATTGGTGAGTGATTATAACAATAATCCAGTGACAACTGATAATGTGCAAAATGAAGTAAATAGTGACAAAATTCATGAACCCGCTAAAGAGTTGAATTTTGTACCCACTAAGAGTATGAAGGAAGAGTTAGAAGAAGTAGAAGAGAATAAGGAAGAGAAGAACATAGAGGTGCAGGAAAAAAAAATAATTACCTCCCCACCACCATCATTTCCTCAAAGACTTAGGAAGAGTAAACTAGATCACCAATTCCAGAAATTCATAGAAATGTTTAAGAAACTTCAAATTAATATCTTACTTGCTGAAGCCTTAGAGCAAATGCCCAGTTACGTCAAATTTATGAAAGATATTTTAAATAAAAAGAGAAAATTTGGCATGAATGAAACTGTGGCAATGACCCGTGAGTATAGTGCAATCCTGCAAAGAAACTTCCACCCAAACTGAAAGATCCAGGAAATTTCACGATTCCATGCTCTATCGGATACCAATTTGAATGAAAAGCTTTATGTGATCTTGGAGCAAGTATAAATTTGATGTCACTTTCAATTTACCGGAAGTTGGGCATGGGGGACATTTCTAAAACTTTGTTAACGTTACAGCTAGACGACAAATCGCTCACTTTTCCTAAGGGTATAGTGGAGGATGTTCTTGTCAAGGTGGACAAGTTATCTTTACAGCGGACTTTGTAGTTTTGGATATGGAAGAAGACAAGGAGATCCCACTAATTGTAGGCAGACCCTTTTTAGCAACCGGAAAAAACTTTAATAGATGTCCACAAAGGGGAGTTGATCAGAGAGTCAACGATGAACAAATAACTTTTAACATTCTTAAGGTCATGCAATTCCCTAGTGAGAAGGAAGACGAGATGGAGGTGGTAAATAGTATTTCACTCTATGACTATGGGCAAAATAGTGAGTGGCATGATTCGAATATAGAAGAGGAGATAGATATTTTGATGGACGAGGTAGAAGTTGAGGAACTGGAATCCGATGCGGTTAGGCATGAAGAAGTAGAATCTACTAAAAGGGAGAGTGAAGAGTGTTTTCAAGTGTGTGAGAATCGATTGGTGTCATTTCATAGGTTGGAACCCCTAGATATGACTGATCGATCTTTAGCGGACAAACCCTCTACGGTTTGCCCGCCCGTCTTAGAGTTAAAACCGCTTCTTGAGCATTTGTCCTACGCATATCTAGGAGAAAATGATACACTACCGGTAATAGTGAACGCTAGACTACTACCAGAGCAACATGATGGACTATTGGTCATTTAAAAAAGATATAAGTTAGCCATAGGGTGGAAAATAGCCGATATCTGAGGCATTAGCCCTTCCTTGTGTATGCACAAGATCCTTTTAGAGGAATCTTGTAAGGGATCCATCGAACCTCAACGCCGCCTTAGCCATCCTATGAAGGAGGTGGTGAGAAAAGAGATCATTAAGTGTGTACCTAAGAAAGGAGGGACGACCGTAGTTAGGAATGACAAGAACGAATTAGTCCCTACAAGAACAATCACAGGATGGCGTATCTGTATCGACTACCGCAGATTAAACAAAGCTACTAGGAAGTATCACTACCTGTTACTATTCATAGATCAGATTCTAGATAGACTAGCCGGAAATGAGTTTTACTGTTTTCTAGATGGATATTCCGGCTACAATCAGATAACGGTTGATCTGGACGATCAGGAAAAGACAGTGTTCACATGTCCTTTCGGTATATTCGCATTTAGGAGGATGTCATTTGGGCTATGCAATGCATCGGCCACGTTTCAACGTTGCATAATTGCAATAATGGCGGATCTTATAGAACAAGACATGGATCCTATGGACTATGGCATAGAGGTCTTCATGGATGATTTTACCATCTTTGGAAAAACATTCATGTTTGCTTGGTGTGTTTGGAGAGAGTGCTTGCCCGTTGTGTGGAGACCAACCTAGTGTTGAATTAAGAAAAATGTCATTTTATGGTACATGAAGGCATTGTCCTTGGACACCGTGTATCTAGAGACGAGTTGGAAGTGGACAGGCAAAGGTTGAGGTGATTGAAAAATTACGTCCTCCCCAAAATATAAAGGCGTTAAGAAGTTTTTTAGGTCATGCGGGATTCTACCGAAAGTTCGTTAAAGACTTTGCCAAAATCTTCAAACCTTTAAGTGAGTTATTAGGAAATGAAGTGAAGTTTGACTTTAATGATGAGTGTTTGAATGCATTCAATCAATTAAAGACACGACTGATTACGGCAGCGATTATAGTGGCCCCCGATTGGGAAAAACCCTTTGTATTGATGGGTGATGCAAGTGACTACGCCGTTGGGATTGTTTTGGGGCAAATGAGGAAGAAGGTCTTTCAAACTATAGTTGTTGAAACCGGAATCCGGTCTCCTGTGGAGTTTGACCCTTGGGGAAGGGGTGGTCTCGCACTTACTTCGCTCCTGCAAGAAAAACAACAAAGAAGGCAAGGTGGAACAGACCCAAGGGCTCGGCAGGGAGGTCCCACCACAAACTCGGAAATCTCTGAGCGCTTCCCTCCTTAGCCAGAAGCCGAGCTAAGGTACCCTCAGAAAGCACTTGAAAACGGGAGCAGGGAGGCACTCCGGACGTGCCTCCTGGGGTACTCCTTGAGTCTTATTTATAGTTTTTGGAATCTGAACTGCCAATAACCAAATGAACTGACCTGAAAATACCGAAAAGCCCCGGCTTGGGTCTGCCAACAGCCAAACCCCGCTGTCCTGAACAGCTATGCGCAGTCCAACCTGGTCTGCCAACAGCGTGGCTCCACCGTTGTGAGAAGCTATCCGCACCCCCGGGGAGTCAGCTCGCCTCCAATTCCCCTCCGCGGGAGGCGGGCACGACCTAGCTCCAGTGGTCCGCCTATTCTTCCTGGGCGAGCGCGAGCCGGACCGCCGCAACCTGTCTGTCCTCTGCCGGGGCGGACAGGTGGCCAGGTCGCGTGCAGGGAGGGGCTGGCGGCCATTGCGACACCCCGATCGGCTCGCTAGTCGCGGGTTGCTGAGTCCGTCCGCTCGTGCTGGTGCGACGGAGGGTACCCGCCGCTTTGGTCGGCGATTCTCTGCGCGAGCGGAGAGTAGGGGAGCCGTCTCGCCCGGCTCGCTCGCCTGAAAAGAGCGGGAGCGGACCACCCCCCTCTGCCGCATGTCTGCTTGCTGCTTGGGTGCGAGCCGCGGGGCTAGATCCGCTCGACGAGCACGGGGTTGTACAGAATCCCCGCTCTTTTGAGCTTGATACAAGCTGGGAAAGAATCATCCAACCCGCGTGTTCGGCGAGTACTGTGCTGAGCTGGCAGGGAATCTTCTGGTGGGGCCCTACCGTTCGGCTATAAATATACCGTTGAGCCCAGGGGGGGCTCCCCAGACCCCCTCATTTTGCTTGAACAGACTGCAGTTTCTCGATGCCGGTCAGCGAGGAGGTGCGAGCTCGCCTGGCGGCTGCGGGCCAGAAGACTCGGGAGGAGGCCCTCGAGGCCGCCCCTTGGCTAGTACGTGGGTCTCCCGGCCCTCTCTTTAGGCCGACAAAGGGAAAGATTGTTAGGCGGTCTCCGCGGGTGACTTCCCGGGCTCCAGCTCGGGGGCGGATGTTGAGGTCGTTTCTGGGGTACGTGACCTCCCTCTTTGGTCTATTGTTGTATTCCGGATCTTTTGTCTTGCAGGCAGTTCCTCGTGAAGATGCGGGGAACGGGGGGGGGGGGGGGAGGATCCCCCCTCCCTTGTCGTCTGAGAGGGTTGCTAGTCCCCCAGGTCTGGACCGCCCACCTTCGAAAACCTCTCGCTCGCCGGCTCCCCACGGACTGGGAAAATCTCTTGAGGCCCTCGAGGGAGAAGCCTTTCAGGGTCGGCCGAGCTCCTCTCGTCCATCCATCGGCGTGGACGACGTGCCAACCCCGGGTAAGCTTGTACTCACCGTTGGCTTGGTTCTTGCTCGCCCCTTCTGAATCGCCCCTTTTTGCAGGCTACAACATGGTCCCCTCCGAAACTGAGATGAGCGAAGGGTATTCGCCCCCGCCCGACGTGGACAGTGTTTCTGACTACCTGGGCGACCCGACCGATGCGGTGGGGATGAAGAGGCAGGTGACGCGGCTGTTCCAGAAGCACACGCTGCTGCTTCAGGAGCTCGTGAAGAGGGTCGATCAAGACAAGGCCAATACCGAGGCTCGGCTCGCAGCCTTGGAGGGAGCCCCGCGCGCAGATGAAGGCGGCGACATCACTTCACCGGGCGTGCACATTACGCGAGTCGAGGAGCGTCTTAGGAATGCCACGGAGCAAGTCGGCTTGGCTCAGCAGGAGCTGGTGGCGGTGCGCGATTACCACTATCCTCGCGTGCCGCCGCGATCGGGGGACACATCGGCGGGGCAGGTGGAAGTGGATCCAGTACTGATCCAGCCTTATGCCTCCCGCCGGCGGGACGTCGCCGGGTTGCTATTATTTCAAAGTTATCTTGTATCTGTAGCGATTCGCAACTCTTTTTGCCCGCGTATGAGCCTAATTTTTGCTGTTGATGCGTATTGAGATTACCATGTTATTGCTTTCGTTCTCTGTGGGGCGGGTCAGGGAAAGGATTCGCTCCACCCATCCTGCCGATCAGGGCGAGGGCGAGCCGAGGGGCTCGCAAGCCGGGGGTTTCCCGACTCGCGCGGAATCCCGGGCGGGTGTGGGCCGAGACTCGCCCGCTCAAGTCTTGCGCGGATGCGGCCGGGCGAGAACCGCGCCTGATCGGCCTCGGCGGTGGATTGGTGGGAGCCCGACATCGTGATTCGTTCTGGGTCGCAAACTGCTGCCATCGAGTGACTTCCGGCCCTGCCAGCTAGGTGGGGGCCTGGCAGCGGGATCTTCTCGAGGCCAAGGATGACACCGAGCGACTTCCAGCCCTGCCAGCTAGGTGGGAGCCTGGCAGCGGGATCTTTTCGGGGTCCCAACACATTCCATCGAGTGACTTCCGGCTCTGCCAGCTAGGTGAGAGCCTGGCAGCCGGATCTTCTCGAGGCCAAGGATGACACCGAGTGACTTCCGGCCCTGCCAGCTAGGTGGGAGCCTGACAGCGGGATCTTCTCGGGGTCCCAAGACATTCCATCGAGTGACTTCCGGCCCTGCCAGCTAGGTGGGAGCCTGGCAGCGGGATCTTCTCGAGGCCAAGGATGACACTGAGTGACTTCCGGCCCTGCCAGCTAGGTGGGAGCCTGGCAGCGGGATCTTCTCGGGGTCCCAACACATTCCATCGAGTGACTTCCGGCCCTGCCAGCTAGGTGGGAGCCTGGCAGCGGGATCTTCTCGAGGCCAAGGATGACACCGAGTGACTTCCGGCCCTGCCAGCTAGGTGGGAGCCTGGCAGCAGGATCTTCTCGGGGTCCCATCACATTCCATCGAGTGACTTCCGGCCCTGCCAGCTAGGTGGGAGCCTGGCAGCGGGATCTTCTCGAGGCCAAGGATGACACCGAGTGACTTCCGGCCCTGCCAGCTAGGTGGGAGCCTGGCAGCAGGATCTTCTCGGGGTCCCAACACATTCCATCGAGTGACTTCCGGCCCTGCCAGCTAGGTGGGAGCCTGGCAGCGGGATCTTCTCGAGGCCAAGGATGACACCGAGTGACTTCCGGCCCTGCCAGCTAGGTGGGAGCCTGGCAGCGGGATCTTCTCGGGGTCCCAACACATTCCAATTCTCTAGGCAAGCTGGCTATGGCCGTACTGGGGCGTTTGGAGAGATTCATTATAATGAAAGTGTCGCTTACATGCTTTAGGGGAAAAACGCTTCAAGTCATCACCATTCCAGGTGTGACTCAGAGTCTCGCCCTCCACATTTTGGAGTCGATAGCTTCCTAACTTTAGAGCTTCTTTTACAATGAATGGTCCCTCCCAGCTGGGATTGAGCTTGCCTACGGATGCCGACCTCCCTGCCGCATCCACCTTCTTCAGTACCAGGTCTCCTCCCACGAATTGCTTGACCCTAACATGCTTGTCAAAGTACTTGGCCATCCTTCTTTTTACCTCCTCCTGCCGGACAGCCGAAAGGTCCCTCAATTCTTCCACCATATCAAGGGAGAGTCTCAATTCCTCCTCGTTCTCGGCCTGCCATTCTTCCCGGCCTTCTTTGGCCGCCACGACTCGCGGTGTTCGGACTTCAAATTCTACGGGGAGCACTGCCTCGCACCCATGGGAGAGCTTGAAGGGGGTCTCCCCTGTAGCTGTGTTGGGGGTGGTTCTCAGGGCCCAAAGAACTGCGGGAAGCTGCTCCACCCAGCTCCCTTTCAGGTTCTCCACCTTCTTTTTGAGGAGGTTGACGATGATCTTGTTCGCAGCCTCCACCTGCCCGTTACTCCTGGGGTGATGGACCGAGGCGAACCTGAGATCGATCCCAAGCTGTTCGCAGAAGCTGGTGAACTCGGCACTGGCGAACTGGGGCCTGTTGTCCGTGACGATGGCCTGCGACAGCCCATGGCGACAGATAATCTCCCCCCAAACCAAAATTTCTGATCACCTGGGAGGTCACCTTGGCCAACGCCTTCACCTCCATCCACTTTGAGAAGTAGTCAATCATCACTAGGAGGAACCTTCTCTGGCCGCTGGCTTGGGGGAACTGCCCAACCAAATCCATTCCCCAAATTGCGAAGGGCCAGGGGGCCGTGATACTCCTGAGTCGTTGGGCCGGCTGCAGCTGAAGAGGGCAAACATCTGGCATTCGTGGCATCTTCTTGCGAACTCGGTGGCGTCTCGGCCTAGGGTGGGCCAGAAATACCCTTGCCTGACTACCCTTCCCTCCAGGGTCCGACTCCCGGAATGGCTCCCACATTCGCCGGAGTGGACTTCCTCCAAGATCCTCTGCACCTCGCCCTCGGCCACGCAGCGAGCCAGCATCCCCGCGAGTGTCTTCCTGTATAGCTGCCCGTCCTGGAGGAGGTAATAGGCGGACTTGTGCCTTAGCTTCTTCTTGTCTACCCCCTCCGGATATTTCCCCGTGGAGAGGAAAACTACAACTGGGTCCATCCACGAAGCTTGCCGGTCGATTTCCATAAGCTCTCCTTCCTCGATGGAGGGGCGGAATAGGTCGGTGATGGTGCCCCGCACCTGGGGACCATGTTTTGCCAGCTGATCGGCTTGCTCATTCTCTTCCCTGGGCACGTGTCGGATGATAAAAGTTTGAAAACTGCCAATGACCCCCTTCGCCTTGGCCAAGTATGATCGCAAGGTGGGCTCCCTTGCCTCGAACTCCCCGTTGATCTGGGAAGCTACTACCATGGAGTCGGTCAGGACCTCCACATCCGACACCCCCAGCTCCCTGGCGAGGCGCAGCCCTGCTATCACGGCCTCGTACTCGGCCTGGTTGTTGGTAATGGGAAAGTGCACCACCACCGTCTGCTCAATCCGAGTCCCTTGAGGGCTTTCTAGGATCACCCCCACTCCGAGGGAATGCCTCCCTGAGGCTCCATCCACCCTCGCCTTCCAAGGAATCGGGCGGGTGAGTTCTTCCTCCGCTACTTCCACCACGTAGTCGGCCAGAAAGTCGGCCATCGCCTGAGCTTTGATCAAGAGCCGCAGAGCGAAGGAGACATCGAACTCGCTCAGCTCCACCGACCACTTGGCCAGCCGGCCTGAATGCTCCACCCCCTCGAAGATGTTGCGGAGAGGGTGGTCAGTCACCACTCGGATTGAGTGTGCCTGGAAGTAAGGCCGCAGCCTCCGAGCCGAGAGGATTAGGGCGAATGCAAGCTTCTCCAAGATCGGATACCGGAGCTCGGCCTTCCTTAGGACCCGGCTGACGTAATAAATAGGGAGCTGCCTCTTCCCTTCTTCACGAACCAAGACGGAGCTCAAGGCCTCTGCCCCGACCCCGAGATATAGGAACAGGTCCTCCCCCTCCTTTGGCCCTTGGAGCAGCGGAGCCCGTGTCAACTGCACTTTGAGGGCCTGGAACGCCTCCTCGCACTCCTTGGTCCATTCAAACCTCTGACCTCCCCTCAGCGCTTTGAAGAAGGGGAGCACTTCTCCCCTGCCTGAGAAAGGAAGCGACTCAGCCCTGCTAGCCTTTCTGTCAGCCGTTGGACCTCCTTAGCATTCTGCGGGGACCCTAGCTCCAAGATAGCCCTGACCTTATCTGGATTCGGCTCGACCCCTGCGGGGGTGAGGAGGTGCCCCAAGAACTTTCCCCTGCTGGCCCCAAAGACACACTTAAGGGGGTTCAACCGCATCTTGTATCTGCACAGGGTGGCGAAGGTCTCCTCCAGGTCCCGGAGGTGAGAGTTCACATCCCGACTTTTGATCATGAGGTCGTCCACGTATACCTCCAAATTCCTCCCCCTTTGCTCCTTGAAGACCCTATCCATCATTTTTGGTAGGTGGCCCCAGCGTTCTTCAGCCCGAATGACATCATCTTGTAGCAGTAGCATCCATCCCCTGTGATGAACGAGACATCCTTGATGTCCGGGGGTGCATCCTGATCTGATGGTAACCTGAAAAGACATCTAAAAAACTCATTACAGAAAAGCCGACGGCTGAGTCAATCAGCGCGTCGATCCGAGGCAAAGGATAACAGTCCTTAGGACAAGCTTTATTGAGTAATGAAAAATCGATACACATTCTCCATCGGCCGTCTCCTTTTTTTAACCATCACGACGTTGGAGACCCAGCCGAGGTACTGAATCTCGGACACGAAGCCGGACTTGAGAAACTTCGCCACCTCTTCCCTGATGGGTTCCGCCAGCTTGTCCGTCGTAGATCTCTTCTTCTGCTGAACGGGGCGTGTTCCCGGTACAGGTTGAGGCGGTGGCAAGCCACATCCGCGTCAACCCCCGGCATCTCCGCGGCGTTCCAGGCGAAGATGTCCACGTTCTTCCGGATGCACTCCAGCATCCTTCCCTGGTCCTCCGGGGTCAGCCCCCCGCTGACGCAGATCTTCTCCATCCCGCCTCCACGGGTGAGCACCTCCAGCTCCACCACTTCCTCCGCGGCCTCCAACCTGGACTGCTCCCCCCATCCCTCTGCATCCCCTTCCTCCGGAACGGGGACCTCTACCTCCATCTCTCCTCCCACGACCCGCACCTCGGTCACCTCCTCCAGATCTCCTCCTGCCGCCTCCTCTGCGCAGTCCTTCACTCCCAGCTCCTCCCCTCCTGCTTCCTGCTCGACCTCCTCCATCCTTCGCCCCATCTCCTCGGCTCCTTCCTGTCAGGATATGGTATTCACCGCAGTGACATAACACTCCCGCGCCACCTTCGGGTCTCCCCTAACCCTGACTTGGACCCCCTCGGCGTTGAACTTCAAGCATTGATGAAAAGATGAGGGGACGCAACGGAATGCGCTGATCAGGGGCCTCCCGAAGATGGCGCTGTAGCTGCTGGGGGCGTCCACAATGACGAACTTGCAGTTTCGGGACTGCCCCCCCCCCCCCAAGGTGACATGGAGTCCAACTCCTCCTTCTACTTCCTTCCTCTCTCCTGAAAACCCGAACAGGGGGCCATCCGAGGCCAACACCCTTCTTGCGTCCACCTTCATCACATCGAACGCCTTTTTGAAGACGACGTTGACGGAACTCCCGTTGTCCACGAGGATCCGAGAGACGGTGAAATTCTCGATGGCTGCCTTGATGACCAGCGCATCGCAGAATGGGTCCTCGTGTTCCGGCATATCACTCCTGGAGAAGGTGATCCTCTCCTCCGGGGGTGAGGTTTGGGATGTGGAGGCAACGCTCCAACGGTACATGGTGTGGAGGCTTGCCTTGCGGGAAGCCTCAATCCCCACCCCTCCGTGGATCACTCTGATCCCTCCTCGGGTCCCCACATCTACCCGGTCTTCACAGCGATCCTCCTCCGCCCGAGGCAGGACCTCTTCAATCCTCACTTCATGTCACGCCTGCTGCTCCTGCTGCTGCTGCTGTTCCCTACGCCCTCTCATCTCCAAAAATTCTGGGCACGTGGCTGTTGCGTGCCCCTCTTCCCGATGGAAGTCGCAATAGGACAGTTCCACCCTGACCTCCCTTCTCCTCCTCCTCATGATCCCCCTCCTTGCTCCCAAGCTATGGTCATGGCCTCCTCCTGATCAGGGAGTCGGGGCCTCTGGCCCTGCCTCCAGCCCGGAGGGTGGAACTGATCTTGCCTTCCCTGATGGGGACCCCTTCCGTAGTAGCCTCTCGGCGGCCCTTGCCCCTGCCACTCAGGTCTCCAGCCCAGTCGACAGTCGGGCTCCTGGTGCCCCCACCTCGGCTGCTGCGGCCACTGGAGCTGCCTCTGCTCCCTCTGCCTAGTCTCCCATCTTCTCTCTTCCTGCCCTCTTCCTCCCTTCGACTCCTTTTCCTCCTCAGTTGCCCACCTGGCCAGTTTCCTTGCAAATTCCGGGTTTGACGCCTCCCCGTCGACCTCTCTTGCCGCCCTCTCCATTAACTCCTCGTAGGAGAGGGGGGGGGGAACTCTCTTCAGCTCCATTCGGAAGAAACCCTGCTGCAGGCCCAGGGTGAAAGCCATCATCAGGCTATGGCCCGACATCTCCTGGACCTGGGTAACTTCCTCCTGAAATCGGTCCACGTAGCTTCCCAACGTCTCGTTCACTCCCTGCTTAATGTGGAACAGAGACTCAGACTCCTTCTTCCTCTTCTTTGAAGTAGTGAACCACAGCACGAACCCTCTGCGCAAGTCTTCAAAGCAGTATATGGAACTAGCCGGCAGCTGGTGGAACCACTCCCTCGCCTTCTCTCGAAGGGTGATGGCGAAGAGTCGACATTTGAATCCGTCTGACATCTGACGGATGGAGACCACGTCCTCGAACCATTGGACGTGCTGGATCGGGTCTCCCTTCCAGGTGTAGTAGGATATCTCGGGTTCCCTGAACCCATCTGGGACTGGAGCTGAGGAGACCAGCTCGCTGAAAGGAATGCCCCCCGCCACTGGGCGAGCCGACGAATCCCGCGAGCCTAGCTCGCCAAAACGACCTCGGCTAGCCGAGCCAGGGAAAAGCTCGCGCCCGGAGAGCTCGCTCCCTCGGCCTTCCTCGGCCACTTCCTTCCCCGCTCGCCTGCCGGGAGCGTCCTCGCCCAAGGACGGGGCGGCTGCGATCTGAACTGCCAGAGTCGAGCACTCGGCCCGCGTGCCGAGTGCGAACTTGACAAGAGTCAGCACCTCGTTTCAGAAATCTTCAAACATCCCCACCGTTGCGAGTGGCGGGGGGGGGGGGGGGGGGGGCGAGTCCGGCCTGTCGGATCCTTGTCCTCCCGTCATTGAGCTTGCCGAAGCCTTTCTGTGCTGACCACGATCCACGCTCACCGCACCAAAATGTTGAAACCGGAATCCGGTCTCCTGTGGAGTTTGACCCTTGGGGAAGGGGTGGTCTCGCACTTACTTCGCTCCTGCAAGAAAAACAACAAAGAAGGCAAGGTGGAACAGACCCAAGGGCTCGGCAGGGAGGTCCCACCACAAACTCGGAAATCTCTGAGCGCTTCCCCTCCTTAGCCAGAAGCCGAGCTAAGGTACCCTCAGAAAGCACTTGAAAACGGGAGCAGGGAGGCACTCCGGACGTGCCTCCTGGGGTACTCCTTGGGTCTTATTTATAGTTTTTGGAATCTGAACTGCCAATAACCAAATGAACTGACCTGAAAATACCAAAAAGCCCCCGGCTTGGGTCTGCCAACAGCCAAACCCCGCTGTCCTGAACAGCTATGCGCAGTCCAACCTGGTCTGCCAACAGCGTGGCTCCACCGTTCTGAGAAGCTATCCGCACCCCCGGGGAGTCAACTCGCCTCCAATTCCCCTCCGCGGGAGGCGGGCACGACCTAACTCCAGCGGTCCGCCTATTCTTCCTGGGCGAGCGCGAGCCGGACCGCCGCGACCTGTCTGTCCTCTGTCGGGGCGGACAGGTGGCCAGGTCGCGTGCAGGGAGGGGCTGGCGGCCATTGCGACACCCCGATCGGCTCGCTAGTCGCGGGTTGCTGAGTCCGTCCGCTCGTGCTGGTGCGACGGAGGGTACCCGCCGCTTTGGTCGGCGATTCTCTGCGCGAGCGGGAGAGTAGGGGAGTCGTCTCGCCCGGCTCGCTCGCCTGAAAAGAGCGGGAGCGGACCACCCCCTCTGCCGCATGTCTGCTTGCTGCTTGGGTGCGGGCCGCGGGGCTAGATCCGCTCGACGAACACGGGGTTGTACAATAGCCTACGCTAGTAAGACTTTAATAGAGGCGCAAATAAATTATACCACAACCAAAAAGGAACTACTAGTTATAGTGTTTACCTTTGAGAAGTTTAGGTCTTATCTTCTTTGCACCAAAGTGACAGTATTCACCGATCACGCAGCTATACGCTATCTTATGGAGAAGAAGGATGTTAAGCCTCGATTGATTCAATGAGTGTTGCTGCTGCAGGAGTTTGATTTAAAAATTAAGGATCAGAAGGGAGTAGATAATCCGGTGGCGGATCATCTTTCTAGGATTGAATGCTCTAATCCGCTATTGCAATCAGAAATTAATGAAAGATTTCCTGACGAGTGGGTATTGGACGTGCCGAACAATGGATGCCTTGGTATGCGGGCTACATGAATTATATTGTTAGTAGTGCCTTCCCACCTGATTTATCCTATCAACAAAAGAAGAGGTTTTTACATCAAGTACGCTTGTATCTATGAGATGAACCATTTTTGTTTACAATTGGAGCAGATGGGTCGTTAGACGTTGCATCCCGAAGGAGGAAATGAAAGCCGTATTGGACAAATGTTACAACTCTCCTTATGGAGGTCATTTTAAGGGGGATAGAACGACGATTAAGGTCTTAGGAGCGGGGTTCTATTGGCCGACTCTATTCCGAGATGCTAAAGGATTTGTAAGTAAATGTGATCGGTGCCAAAGAAACGAAAATATTAAGAAAAATGAGTCTATGCCATTGAACACAATCTTAGAAGTTGAACTTTTTGATGTTTGGGGATTAGACTTTATGGGACCTTTCGTGAACTCGAACGGTAATATGTTTATCCTTCTTGTCGTATACTACGTTTATAAGTGGGTCGAAGCCATAGCCACCGCTAAGAATGATGCCAAAGTGATTTTACACTTTCTAAAAAATTATATATTCAATCGTTTTGGCACACCTAGGGCTATCATTAGTGATGAAGGTAGTCACTTCTGTAACCACTCATTCGCTACGTTATTGAGGAAATATGACGTCACTCACAAAATAGCATTAGCGTATCATTGTAAAACAAATGGTCTAGCGGAAGTGTCTAACCGGGAAATAAAAACAATTCTTGCAAAGATAGTTGGCTTTAATTGTAAGAATTGGTCCCAAAATCTTAATGATGCATTATGAGCTTACCGGACCGCATATAAGACTCTTATCGGTTTAAGCCCTTATAGGCTAGTATATGGAAAAGCCTGTCATCTACCCCTTGAACTAGAACATCGAGCGTTTGGGGTCATTAAGAAGTTAAATTATGATTTTCAAAATTCAGGTGAGATGAGACTTCTACAACTCAATGAGTTAGAGGAATTAAGGATGAATGCACATGAGAGTGCGAGGATTTATAAGGAACGGACCAAGAAATGACATGATCAACGTTTGAGCGGAAAACAATTCGAACCTGGGCAATTGGTATTACTATTTAATTCTCGTCTAAAAAATTTTCCCGGAAAACTTAAGAATCGTTGGTCAGGACCATTCTGAGTAAAGGAAGTCCATCTGTACGACGCAATCACCATAGTTAATGAGCAAGATAATTCTAAATTTAAAGTTAATGGCGAGAGCTTAAAATTTATCGGAACAGAGATAATGAACGACTGGTGTCGTTTATTCATTTAAAATAAAAAATGAGCGGAAAACGTCCGGTCGGGACGTTTTAAACGAGGCGCTTGGTGGGAGGCAACCCATCTCATCTTATCATATCTTAATTTATATATATATTAAATAATAATAATAATAATTGTGCTTGTTTCATTAGTCTAGTTTCAAAAAAACAACAAACCAAAAGAGAATGGATGCAAAGATAATGCTAAAACAATCTAAAAAAAACAAAAAATTGGGTTGATTCCGGCCAATGTATGCAGAGAATGGAGTGTTGCAACGCCCTGAAAAGGTCGTTGCAACATTTTGTTTGCTGCCTTTCCACTTAAAAAATACAAAAGAAAAAAAGCACAGTTTCTACAGCAACTAAAATGTTGCAACGACCCGAAAAGGATGTTGCAACACTTTAGTTGCTGTCCGCCTCTTGAAAGAGCAGAAATTCTCGGTTCAACTGAATCAGTGTAGTTTTGTGGATTCAGGCCGAACCACTCAAATTTAAAGAATAAAAATAGAATAAAAAGCATAACTTTTTAAAATTCGGCTCATCCATCTTCCAAAAACACTTCGGCTCCTCATCCCTCCCGTCGCTGGGTTAGGGCGAAATCGCACGACAACGGCGGCAATATCTCCATATCTCATCGGCGGCGGCTCCACATTTCGCCGTGCGATAGCAGTTGACTCCAAATCACTGCGCGACAACAGCAGCGACATCTCAGTAGCGAGCGACAACCTCACTACCTCGATCCAGGCACAATTTAGCAAAGTGCGGCGGCTCCGCATCCCGGCGACCTAGCGATCGACCACGACTGGCAACATCGAAACAGGCAGCAGTGGCAACTCCGCAATCCGGTGTTCTCGAAGTAGCAAGCGGCAGCGGCAACTCCACATCCAGACGGGTTTGCAATAGGAGAAGCGACCCCACATCCTGTGGCTCCAGACTTCATTGCGTCGGCTCCAGATTTCATTTCGGCGGCGACTTTCGATCAGTTGTTGAAATTTTTTTGGGTAGAGTCTCGAGGTATAACGTTAGAATATATTTAGTTATGAGATTCTCTGGACTCTGATTTGGTGATATATATGTGTTGATATGTTATGTTGGATGGTTTGGTTTATGCTTTATTTTTATGAATTTGATGTTACATGATGCTACACATAGTCATTTTTATGTTTGGCTTGACATTGACCTGCAATTGATTGTAAAAATATGTCATATATGCCTTGCAACATCTCATTTATTTTGTCGAGAGCTGCACTCTTATGTCACTTGCTTTGCACCAACTTGCAAATTTTTCACTATGTTAAAATAGTTAAGCCAAAATATCTTTTAGCCATGATGTTGTTTATCTTATTGAAATTAGTATGTTATGAATTAAATCTATGGAATGATATTTGGTTTGAGTTATCGCAATAGTTTCTCTGATAATCATCGAGCGCATGTGTCATGGTTGTGTGGTTTTATTATACTCATCGATTCTAACACAAATAGATCTCATGTCAATTATTATGTGCGCTTTAAGGATAAGGGTTATGCAAGCTAGACTAAATGACTGGGTTGCTGAGGAATATCGTATGTTGGGAGTAATATGGGTTCGCCAACAAGAATCAATTGAATCAATGGACAACCACCCCATCACATCCAATTCAGGGAAATTATTTAAATTTCAAGTTTCTTTCTGCCCCTAAAATTATTTACTTATTCATAAAAATAACTTAGAGTATCCTCATGATAAAAGGTATCTTTGTTAGGGATTAGCAAAAGACTTAAGTGTGAAGGTGGGGGTGCTATAACCCCTACCAATTGATTGAAGAATAATTTATTTAACCAAATATTGAATGATCTTAATTCTTGTTTTATTTAATCATTAGGTCATTCTAGACATATTCAATGATAATTAATTAGTATGGATGAACAATCCAAAGAGTTCAATCAATGAATTTGAAGTTAGCAAAATTTTTTCTGATAAAGCTCGCTCAAACACTTATTTTTTTATACAAAATATTTGTTTACTTCTAATGCAATATTTTGATATTGACCTTTAAAAATAATGGGGAGGGGTGAGCAAGAACTACATTAGTGATGTAAGCCTAGAATTGAGTTTAGGTAGTATTCCTTTTGATCATCCACTAAATTATTTGAGTTTGAACTTTTTCATACACATAACTCCATGCTTTCATGTCATTTGTTCCGTTTAGTTGTATCTTAGTAAGTTAGTCATTTATGGGTGTCAAATTTCCCTTAAAATAGTTGGGTTTCATAGTGATATGAGGTCTAGGTATATGTCTACATATTCGGAATAATCTCAACTATAATACGTTATAGTGATATGCGACCTAGGTATGTGAAACATACTCGGAATGATCCCAACTATGATTAAAAAAATGATTGAAACATCATAGTGATATGTGGTCTGGGTATGTGCACTTATATTTGGAATGATTCATACTATGAATAGAATATGTTAAACTAAAATGATATATGTTGATAGACCATATAATACGGTGAATTATTAAGACTACTAACTAGGGAACGTCATACTATTATCAAAGTTATCCATAAATTCCTAACCAAGGTAAAAACAATCCTACTTTCAATTAAACTACTAACTCTTATGAGGTTGAATCATAGACTTAGCTTATTCTCATGCTCTCCAATAATTGCGGGGGTTCAATATAAAATTTTTCATGAGAGTAAACTATTTTTAAAGAAAAGCACGCACCGCACTAAAATACTTGTTTGAACATTATCTTCCATCTAACTAATGGATTTGTGAATGTTTGAACTCTTATCGATTGATAAGCTTATCAGTTAAGTAACGCGAATTTCTTGAGTATGCATTGATTAATTTGTTTTCAAGAATGAATGATCATTTGAATTCACATCTTATTACTTCTTCAGTCATTCTATTGTTATGAAATGTCTTTGCTAGGGACTAGCAAACATTCAAGTGTGGAGGTGTGATAACTTCTTAAAAAGAAATTATCTGGTGCTTTATTTTGATTGAATATTCATCGTATTGAGAAACAAATGAATTAAATAAGTTAAAATACAAGTAAATTCGTATCTATTTTATTTGTGGTTAATATGTCTAATTTCTCTTTGTTTTATTGTTAGAAATATGGAAGAAATGGATCCGGAGAAGCAAAACTGGAATTGTTTTTGGCATGCGCAGGTTGTTGCAATAACCTGAAAAAGTTGTTGCAACAACTGCTGGACGGATTTTGAATTTAAAATTCGAATTTTACGCCAAAATGAAAATTGGAAAGAGACAACTCTTGGTAAAGGGCTGCACGTTTTTAAGAGTATAATCTCAACCATAAAAGGGGGATTGGAAAAAAATTCATAGGGGAGAATCCTGGAGCCATCATCTTGGAGATTGCTTGGAGAAGAACTAAGACAAACCGGATCTTGGAGGACTGCTTAAGGTCGACTTGGAGAGCAATTTCCTGCACTATTTTGAATCCTTTCCATCATGTGTTGTAAGATCTGTCTTATTTTGTGGTGTTTTTCCGCAATCATGAACTAAATTCTTTTGGTCTTGTATGAAGAAAGTACTATGTGTGTCCTGATGGTATAGTTTTTCGTATGTTAAGTTTGTTTGACAAAATTCTCTTGGTGGAACTTTTGAATTTATTAATGGAACTTTTGGTTTTGTTTTCATCTTCTATTTCGCATCGAGATTCGAGAGATGAGATGCGGAATTTAGGTTGAAGGCTATCTTATTTCACTGCAAGAATCGAGAGACGAGTGGTGTAAAACATTTAACCAAAGATCTCCACTTTTGCGTTGTACTTCGAGATTCGAGAGAGGAGAAGTGCAACTGCTCATTAGTTCACCATAGTTTAGAGGGGTGGAGTAGACTCCCTCCTTTTGCTAGCAATCCGATTTTTTATGATAATCAATATTCTTCATTCATCCTAAGTTAGAGATAACTAGGAGAATTTAGGACGTTTGGATTTCCGAGATTCGAGAGATGATGATTTTTTCTATAAAAATCGTTGCATGATAATTCCTTCAACACTCTTAACTAATATTATTTTTACACATCATCTAGACGGACATAGGAAATCCGAAATGCAATGCTAATTTCTCTAATCGGTAAAACAATTTCTAAGATTTTTCGTAGTTAAGTTAGATTAAAATCTCTATAAAAAATTTTCATAACTTCCAAAGTCACATTAATCATCTTGTTTGGATTTAAAGAACGGCTTAGCTAGTACTTGCAAGCTTTAGGTTAATCACTTCTCCGAGTGAACGATCTCACTCTCACTTTATTACTTGTTACGGCACGTGCACTTGCGTTAATACATATAAATCACTTTTCGCGTATCAGGTGTGGGTGTGACTCTCTAATCCAACTCTAAATGCGATGCAAACCGTCGGTGACGGCGACAAAATAATTTAGCAATAACAATTTCAACCCATGCAGTTAATTAAAGAAAATAAACAAACATTCAATTCAGCAATTATTTAATGGCTTTTCTCTGCTCGGAGGGTCAAGGCAAAGCACGCGGCGAATAAATCTCACTTGCAAATTATAAGTATATTGCTACAAAGCTCTACAAGTTCGTATCTAGGCCAAGCACAATAATCAATGCAATAATAATGTCAAATTACATAAACCAATACAATAAGACACTCACCAAAGTAGCGGGCTGACTGAGACACTGGAGATTTTGGATTCGGATGTGGGGAGTGGCGATCAAACGTGGAGTCTGTGACATGGAGATGATGGTGGTGGCTATCCTCGACGGTGGATGGCGAGATCGGGTCGGAAATAGATAGATTCGACCATGAGGGAGTAGATCCGGGTAAGAGGTGGGTGGATTCGATGTTGGAGAGCGGATCCGGGCGAAGGAATGAAGTGTGAGTGGAGAGGAAGGCGGATCGGGGGCTGGAACTTCCAAATCTGAATTGATTTGGAAATTAGGGTTGTTTGGAGTGAATCCACAGAGAGGGATGATGGGGAGGGCCGATTGGTGAGTGGGAGAGGTGTAGCCGGCTGTGGGGTGGAGGTGGGAGGAAGGCGGCGGCTTGGGAAGGGTCGTCGGAGAGGTGGAGAGATAGTTGGGTGGTCGGGTGGTGGAGGAGTCAAGGGACGGAGGCGGATTAGGGTTGGCGGGTGTAAGACAGCCGGCGGCTGTAGACCTGAAAGCAACCGGCCTGCGGGTGGGTTTAGGGGTTGTAGGGATTTGCGGAAAGGAGATTTGGAAGGAGGAAGAAGGGGCTATGGATGGGTAGTACCTTGGGGAAGAGTTTAGGCGTCTAGAAGTCGTCACCTAGGATTCCACAGCGTCGACACCGTGGGGTGATCGCGGAGTTCCAGGATTAATCTCTCCAAAACCTGCAATGAATCTCAAAACCAGCTTCTACTCTCCTATTTATAAGAAAAAACAAAGTAGAACATCCCACAATCAACGACTATGATTGGTCGGAGACGGGGCACACAAAATACATGATAAATACAAAAATACTAAAATAATATATGGTTTTGACTCGCGGCGACAATCCGGAAACATCCGCGGAGTTGGATTGGCGATCCGATCATGCCTTCCTACGCTAATATACGAACGTGGGTCCCGTCTTGCGGCGAACCTCTCTTGATGCACGATCTGATGACTCCCCATCATAAGGTCTACAAGAAGAGACTTCCTATAGATTGCAACCATCAAAAGGTTTAGGGTACATCTTTCCTCAAAAATGCTATGGATGTAACTACACCAACAGAGAATCGTGTGATCATCTATTCTATGGGAGCCTGCATGCCAATGATATTTGGGGCTATTTTGAAAATATGTGTAGGATTTCAAGGATGTCTCCTTCAGTATTCAGCACAAAATTGCCATTTGGAAATATTTTGCATTGACGCACAATAAAACCATTAGGAAAATGACTATCTCTATTTTAGGGTACTGTCTGTGGCAAATTTGGGTGGAGAGATGTAGGAGGGTTTGTAGGGTAAGGCTAGAAATAAAATTTAAATCATTCATACTATCCTTTCAGACCTCTCCTTCTGTTCTAGAAAATACTAGAAAACCATTTGCTCGTCTAATTATGACTGGTGGTTTACCCAAATTTTCAAACTAAATAGTTGCGAAAGAATATGCAAAAAAAATCTGTGTGCTGGAGAAACAATGGCCATGGCACTTTATTTCTTTGCAGTTCACTCAAATGTCTCTTGGTGCTTTCATTACTCTGTAGGGCTTTTGTTATTTTAGAGATGTGGTTGGAAATTTGCTGTTTGCTCACTCTTTTCCTCTTCATGCTTCCTTCTGTTCTTCTTGCTGAATTTTTTGGCTTTTGCCCGTGGTTTTAAATGCATGTCGGGATAATAATCGGAAGGGTCTCATGCTTTTCACGCACTCTAGGATCATGTGTGCTTCTCTACACCATCACTTGTATACTAATTCTAATGACACTCACAATTTTCACACAACATTCCCTAGATTTTGCTAAACCTTCTACCATCAGGATCCTGCTGGTATACTGGATATCAGGAATCAGTGGCTCAATGGCTTCCATGGAAGCTAACATTTGAATGTTTTTGAGTTTTTATATATGACTGCAGGTTACCCCTGTTGTTCCTTGTCAATTTTTCTCATGCCTCTATATCATTTAATCTTTGGCTATGGTATTTCGATGATATGCTGGTATTATTTTGTTGTGATGTTAGCTTTGGCTGCATTTTACTTGTATGAGTTCTCGAGGAGTTGGTATGTGGATTTGGGAGCTTGGTTGTTATTTTCCAGCTATCTATTGTTAGATTGGTTAATGATGACCGAGGCTACGGGTTTTTCTAGGATGGGGTTTGCGGTTGCCTCCTTTTGGACTGGTGGCTACCCTTTTTGTTGCAGACATGATGGTACTTTGTCGTGTATAAAATGGTGGGACTTGATTTATTGCCTCTGGCTTGAGCTATAAGATTAATTTTGTTTCCCTCTCATTTGGTGGTGCCCAACATTTGCTGGCTTTGGACTCTACTAGTGCTGCGGTTTCCATCTGATCTACTAGATTTTCATGATCTTGGCTGGATTGCGAGTAAAAATACCGTCCGCCATGGGGACCTTTCTTTAGGTCCCTACTAATAGGAATCCGTAAATTTGTGGGGTCCACAGTGCACAGTAAAATTGTGCACTGTGCCCCACTTGGTCACGCATTTTGATTGGCCGAGCGGACCTAAGAAAGGTCGCTCGGCGGACGGAAAAAAAAAGCCTGGATTGCACGGTTTGGACCCCCAACACTTTTCCAAGAGGCAGTCCATAAAAAATGGAGATGCCAAGACATTGTGAATTGTTAGAAATAGCAATAGCCTTTGTATTCATGTGTAAAACAAGGACCCTTGGGGTCTACATATAGGAGAAGAGGAGAAGGAGAAAACACCACAGGCGGTGTGGGACTAAACCTAAACCAATAAAGAATGATTTACAATATAATATTAACATCTCCCCTCAAACTCACGGTGGATCATGAACCGAGAGTTTGCTAATAAGATATCTGAATCGAGCAGATGTGAGAGATTTGGTGAGAAAGTCTGCAATTTGTTCTTCGGAGGCAATGAACGGTAGAGAGATGGTCTTGGCGAGAAACTCTTGGCGAGTGAAGTGACAATCAATTTCGATGTGTTTCGTCCGTTCATGAAACACCGGGTTGGAGGCAATTTGTATAGCACTTCGATTATCACAGAGTAAGGGAGTGGGTCCGGATATGGTAACACCAAGATCACATAGAAGACGGCGAAGCCAAACAATCTCAGCAGTAGTGGAGGCCATGGCACGATACTCGGCTTCAGTGCTGGAGCGCGCAATGCAGTCCTGTTTCTTGCTACGCCAGGATATAAGAGAGTCACCCAGAAAGATACAAAAGCCAGTAGTGGAGCGACGAGTAGTAACATCCCCCGCCCAATCAGCATCAGAGAATGCTCGAAGGGTGAGAGTTGAAGTGGCAGAGAGAAACAGGGACCTGGTGACGGAGGTGCGTAGATAGCGAAGAATCCGGAGGACTGCAGCATAGTGAACCGAGCGGGGGGCTTGGACAAACTGACTGACAAAACTGACAGCATAGGCAATGTCAGGCCTAGTCATAGTGAGATAAACCAACATCCCGACGAGGCGCCAATAGCGGGATACATCTGGAAGAGGGTCGCCGTCAGTGGGGAGGAGTTTCAGATTGAGCTCAATCGGAGTGTCAACAGTTCGGGTGTCGGTGAGAGCAGCAACAGAGAGGATGTCGGAAATGTACTTTTGTTGGGAAACCAGGATGCCACGTTTGGATCGGGAGATTTCCAGCCCAAGGAAATACCGGAGGGGCCCCATATCCTTCATGTCGAACTGACTGCGGAGGTGCTGTTGAAGAGAGGCAATGGTGGCATGATCATCACCAGTGATAATCATGTCATCTACGTAGAGAAGTAGAATGACACAGCCCTGAGGAGTAGTACGGGTGAACAAAGCATGATCAGTTTGGCGCTCAATGAACCCGGCCTGGAGAACAGCCGCGCGGAAGCGCTCAAACCAGGCACGGGGGGCTTGTTTAAGACCGTAGATAGCCTGACGGAGAGAACAAACGTGGCCGGTTGGAACAGGAAGACCTGGTGGTGGAGCCATATACACCACCTCTGCAAGATCACCATGAAGAAAGGCGTTGGTGACATCCATCTGAAGTAAGGGCCAAGCCCGGGTAGCAGCAACAGCAAGTAAAGTGCGCACGGTTGTCATTCGTGCAACGGGCGCAAAAGTTTCATCGTAGTCGAGGCCATGTTCCTGGGAGAACCCACGGACAACTAAACGGGCTTTGTGGCGCTCAACGGACCCGTCCGGGCGAGTCTTAATCTTGAAGATCCATTTGCAGCTGACAAGAGTGATGCCAGGAGGACAGGGGACGAGGTCCCAGGTATGAGTTCTGTGGAAAGCCTGAAGTTCAACTGCCATGGCTTGCCGCCATTCGGGATGAACAACTGCCTCTTGGTATGTCTGGGGCTCCCGGTGGGAGTGGAGAGCAGTGAGAAACGCCTGAAAGGCAGGGGAATAGGAGGTAGCTGTGTGGAGGGCAGAAGGAGTATACCTGGCAGGACTGTGGTCGTAGCGAGCAGGTGGGAGGCGAAGGCGAGCAGGGTTACGCCGAGGAGGAGCAGGATCCACATTCGAAGAGGTGGCCGGAGCGTAAGACGGTGCTGGAGCAGGAGCAAGAGTAGGAGAGGGAGCTATTGGGGGAGGAGAGGCCTCGGGCGGAGGAGTAGGTGGGAACGGAGGAGGAGCAACGTGACTCCTGGGACGGGTGGGTACAGGAGGAAGCAGAGGAAGGGTGAGAGGTGGGGCAGAAGGGGGTGGTGTGGGTAGGGTGGGTGACGGGGAGGTGGCGGAAGAGAAGAACATGTCATGTTCAAGGAAAGAAACATGACGAGAGATGCGGATGCGGCGAGTCACTGGGTCATAACAGCGATAGCCTTTGTGTTGGGGACTAAGGCCCAAGTGGACGCAACGAGCCGAGCGGGCAGAGAGTTTGGTGCGCTCGTGGCCAGGAAGGAGAACAAAGCAGGTGCACCCAAAAGTGCGGAGAGGGGCGAGAGTGCAGGCGTTCATATGGAGTGACCGCGGAGAGTACGGAGGAGGGAGTGATGTTGATAAGGTGAACTGCGGTAAGAACAGCTTCGGCCCAGAGGGAATGAGGAGCAGAGGCAGAGATGAGAAGGGCACGGGCAGTTTCGATGATGTGTCGATGTTTGCGTTCGGCGACCTCATTTTGTTCGTGTGTGTGCGGACAAGACTGCTGATGGAGGGTGCCGTGAGAATGAAGGAGGTCGCGCATGGTGGAGGAGAGGAATTCCTGAGCACAGTCGGAGCGAAAAATTTTAATGCGACGGCCAAACTGAGTATAAAGCATGGCGGTGAATGTGTGATACACAGCAGGTATTTCAGAGCGATTCCGTAAGAGATAAACCCAAACACATCGAGAGAACGGGTGGAGAGAGCAGTAGAGCTGGCAGAGGCGGGAGGATCACCAATGATGTGATCCCAGAGATCACGGGTGGAGAGAGCGGCTTCAACGGTTAGAGCCCAGTCGGGCCAGTCGCTGGCCGTGGCCAATTGGAAGGAAGTGGCTTTCAGAGGAGGTGAGATCAAGGGGGTGGTCATGACGCCGAAATGGAGAACAGGAGCCGAACAGAGAGGCGTGCAGCGGAGGCGACCGGAGAACGGACAGCGGGCTGGCACTCGGACAAGCGGGAGTGCGGACAGCGGGCTGGCGACCTGCTGAAGAGCGGACAGCGGGAATTAAAAGAGGCGGACTGGCGAGCTGCTGGCTGCGGGCCGGCGAGCTGCGGACTGCCGGGATGCGGACGGTGCGGAAGGGCGAGCTGCGGGCTGCGGACGGGCGAGCTGCGGACTGCCGGGATGCGGAGCTGTGGGCTGAAGGCCGGAAGGCGGGCTGCGGGCTGCGGACAGGCGAGCTGCGGACTACCGGGATGCGGACGGTGCGGAAGGGCGAGCTGCGGGATGCGGACTGCGGACAGGCGAGCTGCGGACTGCCGGTGATGCGGACGGTGCGGACAGGCGAGCTGCGGGCTGCGGACAGTGCAAGCTGCGGAATACCGGGATGCGGACGGCGGGATGCCGGGATGCGGACTGCGGAAGGCCGGCGGCTTGAGGATGCCGGGATGCGGACTGCGGAAGTCCGGGCTGCGGGCTGCGGGCTGCGGGCTGCGGAAGTCCGGGCTGCAGGCTGAGGACTGCGGACAGGCGGACTGCGGGCCGGAAGGCGGACTGCGGACAGGCGGGCTGCGGGCTGCGGGAGCAAGGAGGGCAGAGCAGGCGGAACAGAGGCGCAAGCAAGTGTGCGAGCGCGAAAAAAAAATTTACAAGAAACCTGGCTCTGATACCATGTTAGAAATAGCAATAGCCTTTGTATTCATGTGTAAAACAAGGACCCTTGGGGTCTACATATAGGAGATGAGGAGAAGGAGAAAAACACCACAAGCGGTGTGGGACTAAACCTAAACCAATAAAGAATGATTTACAATATAATATTAACATGAATTTTCAAAACAACATTCACTATTTTCACCGGATCTTTCACAATTTTAGTGGCGAAAATAATGTCAACCATCAATGATCGTCAATGTACAGGATGCTGGATGTCAACATGAATATGGAGTAACCAAGATGAGGCGGTGTTGTGGAGATGGCGGGGTTAAAGAATGTGCAATTGGAGCTAATTTGGTGGTGGACACAATGATTTTAGTGGGGACCCCAGTGGAATGGAGCGTGGGCTGATGAAGCGAGGCGGAGAAGCGCATGGATCTGAGTTGTATGAAGTAGGGATGTTTAGAGCATTTAAAAGATGAGTGAGTTTGTGCGGTGTGTGATCTTGCATAATAGTGGGAGGGTTCAGGTGGGTGCATGTGGGTGCGGCGGGAATGTGTTGGAGAGAGTAGGTTGGGCAGCGAAATGTGGGGAAAGGGGGCAGTATCTTGGGATCCATTGGAGGGGAAAATGTAAAGTTTTGCTTAGGATATGAAATTGAGGATGTGTTTGTTTCGGCGACAGGGAGCGGTCAGAAATGGAGTTTGAAAAAGACGTTTGTGAAAAATGGAGTTTGCAGTACAAAACTGTTTGGGTAGCATTTTGTGTGCAGAGCTGTTCAAAAAACAGTCCAAATAAACTGTTTAGTAAAAACAGAGTTTTGATGGATGTTTTTTTTAGAATGTGTGAAACCTATAAATAACAAGCAAATACAGAATTATAGGTACAGTAGGTGATTATGATGAATATGCCCTTTCACTTCTTCAGAAACAAACTTGGATATTGTTTAGGTGTCAAAAATTTGACAAACCTGAAAGATAGCTATGGCAATGCATTTGTATAGAACACGACTAATAAATATAGTTCAGATCAAATGGCACAAAAAATCATCTAACATGATTTCCACCATTGAGTTGAAATCAGAGGAAGAACTGAAATTTACTATATTCGACCCGACAGATGTAATTTTTAATAAGGCTATGGATGATGAGGGTCATAAAAATCTTCATTGAAATCAAACCAGATCTTCCAAAATTTGGAAAACAAGAAGCAATGGTTACTAGAAGCTAGATCCATCCAAATCTCAGAATTACTACCGAGCAGAAAACGATTAATATAACTATTACTCTTTAGCACAATGACAACTAGTAGTTCTGAATTAAAGGTAACTGGGAGGGGAAGATAAACAGTCCTGTCCAACATCTAGAATTGAATATGTGCAGCAAAAAGAATTTAATCTCTAATGAGACTTGCAAAATGTAAAACCATCTAAAGCAAGTCATTCATTTTTCCACATAAATCACCAAAAAACATTCATTCTTCTACTGGTAATTTCTGTTTGCAAGCTTGAGAAGATGAAAATGGTTCCCGACACGCAGAAAATGAAGGGGGTGATGAATAGCTTCCCGGTTCTGGATCAGTAGAGAACGGCGGGGACTTCGATGTTGATCTCAAAGGAGAGGAAGACTCCAAGGCGACAACGAACAGGATCGTCGATCCGGAGAGGAAGGAAATCAGGGCTGCACATGTGCGGCTTCAAGGGGAGAACACACGGGGTTTGCATGTGAGGAAAGTCCACGCCAACGATAATCTGGAGGGAGAGAAACGAGAGAAGACACTCGCGATAAGGGAGGCGAGTAACGAGAAGGGGAGGCGCGGCTCTGGACGTAGGGAAAGGAGGTTCACACTGCAGTTAATTTTTGACAAAAGAGCTCCTTTAAAAAAATGAAGTTTTACAAAAACATGCCCCCAAACGCAACTTTTGCCGGTAACATTGTTTTCGGCTAGACGCACTGGAGCCTAGACGCTAAAACAAATGCATACTGAATCAAATTGTGGGAAAGTGTTACAGATCCCGATGGAGTGGACGAGGGCGAAGGGCGACCGTCAGTGTGGCGGGTGTATCAACGCCGCGAGCGCGGCGCACGTAACTTGCCGGATTAGCCGACAAGGTCGAGGGGTGTTGTTTTATCCTTTATATTATTGATCTCTTAATTTCCGTTACCGTTATGTATATTGTGACCGGCAGCTATATAAGCCAGATACTTTGATATTTTAGGCATGCTTGAATGAATTTGGAACTGCTGATTTTTCCCTCCCTCTCCTCTCCTCCAATCACTCCCCCACCCTCTCTCTCTCTCTCTCTCTAACATTTGGTCTGAACTGCCGCCTTCCGGCCACGGTCTCTGCCGCCCAAAGCACCAGTCACCAGTGCCTAAGCAATCCCGCATTGGCGCGTCTTTCGGCTCTTGCATCGCGTCGCTGGCCTTGCAGCCCTGACTTCCCCAGCACCTCGGTTCTGCTTTGCCGCTTCCCATCGCACGATGCGGTCCGCAGCCGCACTCGCAATCGACGCGCTCATCCACGATTCGACCGAGACGCGGTGCGCTACGCTGGGCATCCGTGATCATCCACGATCTGCAACCCCTCTCGACTGTGATTGATGGCCAACACCGACGCAGCACCGCCGGCCCCACCCACAGATCTAGCCATCCTTTGTCGTCTGGACGACCACAATGGCTTCATCGCCCCGTTGCAGGCCCTCATACTCCGCATGGACGCCAAGATCGACTCCCTCTTGGTTGGTCGCCCCTCCACGTCCGCAATGTCCAACACGTATTCGCCGCCCCTTGGGACTCCCCTAGATCCGTATCAAGCCACATCCCCCCCATCCGGGGGGTTCCCATAGGGACCTCGCTCCTTTGATGTTCCATCATTCAATGGCAACGATCCTATGGGATGGATTGCTCGGGCCGAACAATTCTTCGATATTCAGCAGATCCCCGAGATTCAGAAGGTCAACACGACATTGATTGGCATACAGGGCTCCGCTCTCCACTGGGTGTGTTGGCTTCATCAATCGAAACCGGCCATGTCTTGGTCAGACCTTCAGCAGGAGCTCATTTGTCGTTATGACACCCGCTACTCAAGCTCCGCGGTGGAAAGACTATGTGGCGTCCGACAGACGGGCTCCCTTGACGAGTACATCGATGAGTTTATTGCCCTGGCGACGCATGTGCCCGGAGTTCCCCCAGACCACTACCTCGGCCTCTTCATGCATGGGCTCCTCCCCCACATTGGTGCCCGGATTCGCACCCACCACCCGTCGTCGATTGCAGAAGCCATGGATCCCGCTCGCTTGATTTCAGATCCAGCCTATGTACACGGGCAAACCGCTCCCCGTCCCTCTGGCGCGCCCGATCAACCGACCAACAGGGGCCTACCATCCATCTCAGCCAGAGATAACTCCGACCCCCGGTCGGGCCGGACCACCGCCCCGGCCTCCTAGGCCTATGGCCCACCTCCGACTCTCCAATCAGGAATACCATGATCTGCGCACCCCAGGGTTGTGTCTCCGCTACAAGCAACCCTACTCTCCTACACACGAGTGCCCGCCAAAAGATCTTTGAATCCTCATTGGCGAGGAGGAACCCAAGGTGACACTTGCAGATTTTGAGGCCCTCAAGTTGGACACAGTGACAGAGGACCCCAGCGACCACGTTTCACCGCTTGGACCTTCCACTATTTACTGTGGGAAGATTCTCGGGCCCACAGACGATGAATCTTCAAAGGATACTTCACGGGACATCGGTGGTGGTGATGATCGATCGCGGGGCAAGCCACAATTTCATTTCTCAGCACTTGGTAGATCGTCTTGCGCTACCAGTGCAGGTCGTCGAGCGCTTCTCTTTATGCAATCCTGATTTCTATGTTTGCCTCTATCTTTGACACTATATGTGCCAATATTGCTTCTCTCAAAGAACAATTTTTTGCTCAACATCACTCTCCAAAGACAATTTTTTGACCTTGCGGCAACTGTGCCTCAGCTCACCGTTCTTTATACATTCCCTCCAACATCACTGACCTCATGGGGTGGATTGTCTGTGCGGAACAATTCTTCGACATTCATCTGACTCCTGAGCTGCAAAAGATTGATATAGCTGCAAAAGATTGATATAGCTCTTATTGACATGAAGGGATCAACCCTCCATTGGGTATGTTGGCTGCGACAGAACAACCTTTTATTCTCTTGGGCGGAAATACAACAAGACCTCATCCTCCGCTACGATGTTCGCTATTCCGATACGGTCGTAGAATGTTTGTGCTCTCCAATTGGGCCTCTTTGACGACTACATCAATGAGTTCATTGCCTTGGCAACGCACGTTTCTAGGCTACCGCTAGATCATTACTTAGGTTTCTTGATGCATGGGCTCCTTCCCCACATCTGATCCCACCTTCGCACCCACCACCCCCGGATGATTACTGATGTCATGGAACTCGCCCACTTTGTGGAAGCGGACTTCAATGTCACCCTCGTCGACACCGGAAAACCATCGGGAGTTCTACGCCCCAACGGTTGCCTAACCTTCAACACCTTTTTGGTCACCACCCCAGGTGCATACCGCGGATCCCCCACGTCTCAGACCACCTCCCCGACCGCCTCATTCGTTGAACGGCCCGTGAATGACCAACCAAGAGTATCACGATCTTCTCACTAGGGGCTTATGTTTCCTTTGTAAACAACCCTACTCCCTGATTGTCCTCTTAAGGAGCTCTGCATCACCATTGACGAGGAAGATCCGGAGATCAGCCTTGGGGATATTGAAAACCTAGAGGGCGATGACTCGCATGCTGCCACAGATCCTCCTGCACGTCTGCATTGTGCAGAACTTTTGTGTTCTCTTGTTGGGGGCACCTCTAACCCCCTCACAATGAGTCTATGGCGCTCACTAGTTCGCTGACTAGCACTCCCCTAATGGTGTTAATTGATAGTGCGGTCAGCCACAATTTCATCTCTCTACGCTTGGCGACACAGCTCGACATTTGGCCGTTTCCTTCTCCTCTTGTTGTTTTCTTGAACGACGGTTTCCGCACTACCACTAGGGGCATCTATATAGACCTGCACATGACTGTGGGTCCCTGTCCTCTCCGCGCAAATTTCTAGTCTTTTGAGCTCAGTGTCCTTGCAATATTCGACGCCCCTTTCATCTTGACGGCAGAGGTGTCCTTTTCCCATTCGTCTGTGGCACCCCATCCTTCGCAGTAGCAAGTGACAGTAGATTTTCCGCATACCTGTGGCACGATGTCGAGCCGACCCACCCGTCTGCCCCTAAACCATCCCAGGTATAGTATGCCCAAGAAGTTGCTTTTGCCCTAAGAACAATGTGAATTGTCAGAGAGGGTGACACTGTTACGAAGAAAGAATTAGAGGGCAAGGGATGAGGACACGACACATATGTCGGCACCAAGACAACGTGGATAGTAAAATAAACTTCTAAAGAACAAAAACAATATTCCCAACTATATTTTAAATCAAATTGTTTTGGCTTTAATAATGAGATTAATAATCATTGTGCAGATAAAATTCAACCATCTGATACATAATTTTGTTGCAAATATAAATAAGGCACCTATATAAAATATTTAAAACAATATTACCTAAGATCACATGATAAAAAGGTTCAATAATGAAGAAATAACTCACCTTGGCAATATGAGAGATCACCAACCGGGGGCTACTTCCACCGCCAAGGCTCCATTGCGTGACGAAGACTTCAGCATGATCTTTACAAGAGATACCGGGAGGTGTATGCAGCGGGGTATCGGGAGCGGGCGAACATCTCGTGAAGACTTAGGATCAAAATGAGAAAATTTGATTTTCTGAATATTTAAGTTGGGTTGTCTATAGTATTTTTAAATGACCCAAAAAAACTCTAAAAATTGGTTTGTATATATCCAAAAATGATTTATATATAACATCACCCTAAATCAAACTTATGAGACAAAGATATATTCAAAATGAAAACATTTCAACTAGTTCATAAATAATCTGTCGAGGACTGTGAATTCATTTACTACTAAACATCCATATGCAATAAATCATACTCTTATCCAAACATGATATATTATTGTATACAAAATTATTTATGAAAGTTAATATATACATAATAATGTATAATTGCTCAGTAGTAATACCCTAAAAATGAGGGAGCTTTTACCAACCTAATAGAATTTGCCGATCTTCAAGAGTCACTACTCTACTGCTCGTGATCCAAGTAGTGAATAATCACTACGAGAGTATTAGCGGCCAAAATTGTGTCCCATAGAAATGGATCGAATCACCGGCCATGATAGATAAGGATCTTGACAATAAGTGACAATAAGGGCACAAACACAAACATACACATTCTCCTTTGTATCCGACTTCGCGATGGAGGCCATCAGAGTACTGCTTCATGAAGTTTTTGGCATGTACTAATGTTGTCAAGCACTGGAACCATATCCGATATAATATTGCAGTATAAGAGCTTCTGGTGCAACCCTTCCACCAAGGCTGTTGACTGTGTAAGGGAGTAGTCATGGAGGATCACGACTGAATACCAGTTTGAAAGGAATAGTTTGAAATGCAGTATGGTATGATGTACTGTAACAATGGGCAGCCCGGTGCATGACGCATCTCCGCGCAGCCTTAGTTATTAAAGGTGCAACGCGCGCCAAAGCGCTAAGGGGTCTTGGAGCCAAGGCGAAAGCCTCAAGGCGCGCGCCTGACGAGGGCAAGACGCAACAACATCTATTTTAAATAACCATCATCAAACATCATTTCAGCTTCTCGATCAAAATTTTCATTTATTCTATTAATTAATCATTCATTATTATCGTCTATATCTTTTAGAAAATAGAATCAATGTGATCACTAATATCATATCTAAGGCTTAACGCACAATAATCTTTCGCAAATACTAAATCAATAAAATATTTTTGAGTTCTTGCATTTTTTTATTTTTGAAGAAAAAATTTTACAACAAAAATTTCACTCAGATACACATTTTATATTATAAAGACGCAAATAAGGCGCACAGAATAGCAAATCTTTGAGCTTAGTGAGCCTAGAGCCTTAGGCGCGCCTTGTCTGCATCTAGTGCGTGTAGATCTAGAGATTTAGAAGTGTTCTAAATGCCCAGATCTTTTCTGCTCAATGGTTAATTGTTAATCATGATTAAATGTTAATCAATTATTATAAAATCTCTTATTCAATATTAAGTGTGTTGATGTCTTCTGATGGATGATACTCTTCCTGCCTCGATCGATGAAGTGTGAGATTGTCAAAACAAGGTGCATTAATCTATCTTGGTAAGGGTGCAAGCGGATAGTTGTGATATCCCAATGTCGACATCGGGTCCAACTTAACTGGGTGACCTCAAAGGTTGAGTACCCAGAGGCATAGAGTTGGCATGCAACATATGATGGATGCGAGTAAAGAGTTATTCACCAACCATACAAGAGTTGCATGATGATGCAATTGGCAGGTGTTATTTACCTAAATAACTACATTGTGAGAGAAAAGTCAAATCTGACTCATGATATTGGTAAAATATCGATCTTGTCCATTAGAGATAAGCTCGCATAAACTCTATGAATTAATATTGAGGGTTATCAATTTGATTATAATAGTGAGAGTATTTAATTAAAGTCTGTATTAAAATAAATATATATCTTGAAAAATAGTACTGAGTTTTTCTTTGCATAAATTCCTTGTAAAATTTCCATGTCAAGTGGATCTCACTTCACCCTATCTCTCAGAGCTATCCTTAAGAAGGACAAATTGAGCGAGACTAATTATTTGGACTGGTACGGGAACCTGAGAAATGTTCTTAGGCAATAGTGTAAGCTCTATGTCTTGAAAGTAGATCCCCCTGCTAATCCAAACGCCTCTGCTCCTCGGGCAGATAAAGATGCTTATAAGAAGTACAGTGACGACTCCTTGGATGTCGAATACCTCATGTTTGTCACCATGAACTCTGAGCTTCAGAAGCAACATGAGAACATGAGTTGTAAAGAGATTGACGAGCACCTTAAGAAAATGTTTCAATGACAAACTCGGCAGGAGAGGTTTGACGCCACCAAAGCGTTGTTTTAGTGCAAGATGAGATTGAGACCTAGTAGGGACTCACGTACTCAAGATGATTGAGTATATAAAGAATCTTGAAAGACTAGACTTTCCCTTGGGCCAAGAGTTGACTACTGATCTTATCCTGCAATCGTTGTCGGACAGTTATGAACACTTTTGTTGGGTACATTGGTCAAATGTACCTGATTTAAAGAAGCCTCACCTAACTCAATGATATACATCAGAATGTATTTGATGTTTGTTTGAGTTAATTGTGCAGGTTAGACATACACTGGACTGAAGCTGAAAATTTCTAAGTCCATGTGTCGACACCCAGAGGCAAAGTGTCGACACTTGAGAAAGCTTGTGTCGACACCCAGACATGCAGTGTCGACACTTGGAGTCATTGTGTCGACACCAGGGAAGAAGAGTCGACACCAGTCAGAAAGTGTCGACACTTGGAGCTGTGTCGACACTCAGTGTAGAAGGATGCAGAAAAGCTGTGTCGACACTTAGCAGAAGTGTCGACATCTTGAAGAGCTGAGTCAACACCAGACAGTGTCGACACTTGGAGTTGTGTCGACACTCAGCATAATTCTGCAGAGACTAAGTACAAGTGTCGACACTCAACACAATGTGTCGACACTCAATCTAAAGAGTCAACATATGAAGAATGTGTCGACACTCAGCACAATGTGTCGACACACACTCAAAAGAGTCAACATATGAAGAATGTGTCGACACTCAGCATAATGTGTCGACACACACTCAAAGAAGTCAACACTTAAAGAATGTGTCGACACTCAGCACAATGTGTCGACACATAACCAGAAGACTCAACACTTGAAGATAGTGTCGACACAAGGAGCTGTGTCGACACTTAGCAAAGAACAGAAAACTTGTAAAATATTCTAAGTATAAGTGTCGACACTAATGGGATGTGTCGACACTCAGCTGAAGAATCAAGAATGAAGACTTGTGTCGACACCAAGAAGCAGTGTCGACACTTGACAGTTTCTACACATGAAGATGTGTCGACACAAAGGAGATGTGTCGACACTTAGAAGAATACAGAAAGAATGAAGTACAAGTGCTTGTGTCGACACTCAATTTCAGTGTCGACACATGCAGAAGAAACTGTGTCGAGACATACAAGGGAATGTGTCGACACCTTGTAGACTTGTGTCGACACTTACACAACATGTGTCGACACTTGGTCTATAAGTGTCGACACTTAAGAACAGAAAGTCTCGACACTAACTGACAGTTAGAGAATTTCAAGAAGTGACTGGTTGACATGACAGCTGCCAATCCAGCCGGTCTACAGCAACTGTCAGTGAAGTCAAAAGACTGTTATAAACCGGATCAGCCGGTTACCATGAAGGAAGCCTTAAATAGGCACCAACAGTCTACAGAAAAGAGGGTATGGTTATGGTAAAGTAGTTCACAATCATTACATGGTGTGATTGAAGTAGTTGATCAGACTAAATCAAGAAGTGATACACAGAAGATCAACACAAGAAGATCAGGCAGTCCAACTGCAGATCTAAGTAGTTGGAGAGAGAGAGCTCCAACCAAGGATTCAGTCTTTGGAACTAAGGCTGAGAAGAAGAATTCAGAGTCATCTGGATTTCAAGAAGCAGAGATCAAGGATCAACTGCAGAAGATTCAGACTAATTCAGTTCTACTCAAGAAGCTTTGAAGAAAGCTAAGTCAGTTTGGATCAAGCTGAGTTCTTCCAAGAACTCTCCAAGAAACTCTCAACTCCTCTCATTCCTTCTGAGTTGTAGAGTTAGAATTTGTAATTTCTATTATAACTTGTAAGATCCATTGGATCTGAGTGATTGTAAGCCTATTTTATAAAGGCTGAGGGTAGGGCTTGGTGCCTGAGTGTAGGAGTTGAAGAACTCTGAGTGTAGGCCTTTGATTGGCTGAGTGTAGGCCTGGGTGGCTGAGTGTAGGCCTTTTGGCTGAGTGTAAGGCTTTGGGCCTGAGGTAGGAACCTTGTTGGGTTCTGAGCTAGTGGAGAAGTTTGGCCGAATCTAGTACACTGCTAGATAGGCGAAGAGGGAAAGTGGATGTACCCAAAGATTGGGGAACCACTATAAAATTAGTGTGTCTGCTGTGCTGTGCTGTGTTGTGGCTTTTCTGTGTGATTTCTGAAATTGCTGTTAACTGTAATAATCTGTGATAAACTGTTGTGCTGTCAAACAAAAGTTAAAAAGGTTTAGGTCACCTATTCACCCCCCCCCCTCTAGGTGTTTAGGTACCATATCTTTCAAGTGGTATCAGAGGGAGGTTCCTCAAAATCAGGACTAACTGTCTGAGGAGATCCAGTTTGGCAGATTCAGTTAAGTCAGGAAACAGGAAACAGTTTCAAGAAAATCAAGAACATGGGTTCTTCAGAGAATCATAAGGAGTTGGGTTCAATGAAACTACCTATATGCAGAAAAGAGATCTTTGGGATCTGGAAAGAGAGGGTTAGGCTGTTTATGGAAGCCTCTGACCCTAGAATATACATCACAGTCAAAGAAGGGCCATATGTGCCTATGAAGATTTCAGTTTTGGATGCAAATCAGAGGACTCCAAAGGATTTCTCTGAAATGACCAAGGATGAGATTGTCCTAGCAACTATGGACAAAAGGGCACAGAACATCATAGTCAGTGCAATTGATGATGCCACCTTCCAGAACCTTATTCACTGTAAAACTGCAAAAGAAATGTGGGATACCCTCATTGTCTACATGGAAGGTTCTGAAGAAGTAAGGCAAGATAGGAAGTCCTTGCTTAATCAAGAATATGAGAGTTTTAGGCAAGGAAGAGGAGATAGCATCACTGAATGCTATAAGAAATTTTATAGAATTGTAAATGAACTCATGTCATATGGAAGAGAGTTCACAAACTATGAGTTGAATGACAAATTCTTAAGGTCCCTAACCAAAGACTGGGACACCAAGATTTGTGCCATCAGAGAAATGGCAAAGTTGGGAGAAATTCCTCCTCCCACACTTTTTGGCAAGTTGTTATCCTATGAGATGCAATTGTCAGTAAGAAAAGAAGAAGAAAAGTCAACAAGGACTGAATACAGAGAAAAGACTGTTGCCTTTAAGTCAGATGTACCTAGAAAGAGCAGGACCAAGTCATCAACTCCTCCTCCTGAGGTAGTTGAATCAGAATCTGAAGAATCTGAAAGTACAAAATCTACAAGCAGTGAAAGTGATGAAGACTTTGCTGCATTCACCAGACATTTTCAGAAGTTCCTTAAGAAGAAACAGTGGAGGTCTAGACCTTCATCTTCCAAAGGGAAAGAGGTTCAGTATCTGGAAAAGAAGCCTTCAAAGAAGGACAAGAAAAGGACCAAGACAAGTAAGGCAACTGGATCCAAGATAATTTGTTACTGCTGCAATAGACAGGGCCATGTTATTGCAGACTGTCCTGAAAGAAGGAAGGAATCCAGTGACAAGAAGAAAACACACTTCAAAGGAAAGAAGGAGAAGTCCTTTGTTGCAAAGAATGAGAAGACTCTTTCAGATATGTCTTCTTCAGACACAGAGACAGATGCTGAAGCCTATATTGGGCTATTTGCTGAAGAAGAAGAAGAGTTCATGCAGATCATGGAATCTATCTATGAGCAAGAAGACTGTCAAAGCCAAGGACTGATGGCTTTGACTGAAAGTACCAAAAACCTGGAGCAGCCAGGACCCAGTCAGGTACAAGGCTTAACTCAAAGTTCTGATTCCAGTTCAAGTTCAGAGTCAGAGTATTCTTCATCAAGTGATGAGAATATGTCTGAGTCTGAGGGAGATATTCATCAACTCCTAGATGAATATCAAGTACTATTGCTAGCCTATAAGAAAAGCAAGACCCTAGCCAAAAATTTGGCCAAGGAAATTGCTGATCTCAAGACAGCTGCAATAGATTATGAGAAGAATTATGATCAAAAACTAAATGAAGTGGCCAGGCTGAAACACATTACTGTGATTCAGATGGGTACCATTACATTTAAGAATGATCAAATTAAGAAACTGGAGATTAATCTTCAGAAGGAGAAAGAGCTAGTAGCTAGGTTTTCAAAACCTAAATCAGTGCTACCCTTGATTGATGATTTTGTTCATCATAAAGGAAAGACTGGACTGGGATTTGTTAATCCAGCAAGGACTGTTCAGAATCAGTCCAAGTCCAAGGGCAAAGTCCCAACATTCACTAAGACTGCTGTAGTTAAGACAGCCAAGTCTGTACCTAAGCAAAGGTACAACAAATTTGAATGTTGGTGCTGTGGCAAAGTTGGCCACTTTGCTTTGGACTGTTGGCACAATGTTAGTGCCAAAGGTAGTAACAAGATACCTGGTGGAAAGCCAGTAGGTAGCCTTGTTAAGTTGCAAGCTAACAGTTACCAAGGACCCAAGAAACCATTGGGTTCTAAGGTTCAGTAATTTGTTTTGCAGGAGAATCCAAGTGGCCATACCCCAACATGGTACTTGGATAGTGGATGTTCCAGACACATGACTGGAACTAGGGGACTACTGAAGGATTTCATTCCAATCAAGAATGGTCCAAAGGTGACCTTTGGTGGTTCAGAAAAAGGAATCATCAAAGGGTTTGGTAACATATCTTCTAACTTAGTTACCATTACTCAAGTGGCTTATGTTAAAGGTTTGAAACATAACCTCATTAGTATAAGTCAATTAAGTGATGTAGGGTATGACATCTCATTTGTTAAAAATGGTTGTCATATCAAGAGGTCAAGTGATCAAAAGATCATTTTGACAGGTTATAGGAAGAGAAATGTCTATTGTTTAGACATTATGGTTGAGAACAATAGTTCTCCAGTTTGTCTTGTAGCTGATGAGACAGTCTCTCAATGTGTCAAGTGGCACAAGAGGCTTGCTCATCTAAATTACAAGACTATTGGCAAACTCTTTAGTAAAGAGTTAGTGAGGAATGGTCCTCAAGTTAAGTGTGTCAAAGATGGCATTTGCTCAGCTTGTCAAAAGGGCAAGCAGACTAAATCCACCTTTAGAAGCATTGACAACAAGGATGCTGTGAGGTGTTTATACCTCTTGCATATGGATCTATTTGGTCCAATGCCAGTTCACAGCTTAGGTAGGAAGGTCTACACCTTTGTAGTTGTTGATGACTACTCAAGGATTTTCCTGGGTGTTCTTCTTAAAGCAGAAATCTGAAACACCTAGTGTCTTCCACAGTTTTGTTAAGCAAATTCAGAATGAATTGAACTGTACAGTGGTCAAAATTAGAAGTGACCATGGTACAGAGTTTCAATCTGAAAGCATGACAAAACTATGTGAAGACTATGGGATATTTCAAGAATTCTCTTCACCAAGAACACCTCAGCAAAATGGCATTGCTGAAAGGAAAAATAGAACCTTGATAGAAGCTGGTAGGACTCTATTAAGTGATTCTTCACTACCAGAATATTTCTGGGCTGAAGCAGTAAACACTGCATGCCATGTGATAAATAGAGCTACCATAACTAAAAGGTTAAACAAGACCCCCTATGAAGTAGTGAAAGGCAGGAAACCAAACCTATCCTATTTCAGGATTTTTGGTTGTAAATGCTTTATACTTAACAATGGGAAGACTTCACTTAACTAAGTTTGCTGCCAAATCCCAAGAGGGAGTGTTTGTTGGGTACAGCAGTAATAGTAAGTCTTATAGAGTCTACAACTTGACTACACAAGTTGTAGAGGAGTCTGTGCATGTAGTTTTTGATGAGACACTTCTTATTAACAATGAGTTGTCTAGTAGTGTGTGCAGCCCCACAGGTCTTTCTAAGAAGATGGACAAGCTAACCATAGAAGATGTACCTGCTGCAAGACAGCAAGTAGAAGAAGATGGCTTATGTCCAGGGGGAGAACTACATGTACCAGGAGCTGAAGAAGTTCAAGGAACTCAGCATGATGAAGATGATGAAGAAGTACAACCAGAAGTAAGGATGCCTCCAGCCAACAGGCATCTAAGAGATCATCCAGTGGAGCTGATCATTGGAGATCCAAGACAAGGTGTTCAGACAAGGAGCAGAAATCAGAATGCTGCAATATATTCAAGTTTTCTGTCTCAGATAGAACCAAAGAAATTTGAAGAAGCTATACAAGATCCACAGTGGACTGAAGCTATGCAGGAAGAGCTAAACCAGTTCAAGAGGTGCAAGGTTTGGGACTTAGTTCCTAAGCCTAAAGATCACAATGTGATAGGAACAAAGTGGATCTACAGAAACAAGTTAGATGAACAAGGAGTCATCATTAAGAATAAGGCAAGATTGGTTGCAAAAGGATATAGGCAAGAAGAAGGTATTGATTTTGATCAAACCTTTGCTCCAGTAGCCAGACTGGAAGCCATAAGGATGTTCTTGGCCTATGCAACCTACCAAGGATTCAAAGTATACCAAATGGATGTGAAGTCAGCATTCCTTAATGGTAATTTAAAAGAAGAAGTATATGTGGAGCAACCTTCAGGTTTTGTTGATTCTACTTTTCCACATTATGTCTATAGACTTAGGAAAGCATTGTATGGGTTAAAGCAAGCTCCTAGAGCTTGGTATGAAACCCTATCTAGTTTCCTCATTGAGAACAAGTTCACAAGGGGGAAAATAGATAAGACTCTATTCCTTAGGGAATCTAGAGGCAAAGTAATACTTGTCCAAATATATGTAGATGACATTATATTTGGGTCTACTGAAAGTAGCCTTTGCAAAAAGTTTGCAAAGCTTATGCAGAGTCAATTTGAAATGAGTAGTATGGGAGAACTGAAGTTTTTCTTGGGTCTCCAAGTTAAACAGACTGAAAGTGGTCTTTCCATATGTCAGTCTAAGTTCACCCTAGAACTCATAAGGAAATATGGTATGGATTCCTCCAGTACCATGAAGACTCCTATGGGGTCAAGTATGTCTCTAAGCAAGGATGATGCAGGGAAACCTGTAGATGAAACCTTGTATAGAGGGATAGTTGGCTCCTTACTATACTTGACTGCAAGTAGGCCTGACATTATGTATGCTACATGTGTTTGTGCCAGGTATCAAGCCTGCCCCAAAGAATCTCACTTGACTGCAGTCAAGAGAATCTTGAGATATCTAAAGGGCACACCTTATCTAGGCCTCTGGTACCCTAGGAATGGAGATTTTGATCTAACAGGCTATTCAGATGCAGACTTTGCAGGATGCAAGGAAGATAGAAAAAGCACAACTGGATCCTGTCAATTCCTAGGTGGAAGACTTATCTCTTGGAGTAGTAAGAAGCAAACCAGTGTGGCCATCTCCACAGCTGAGTCAGAGTATATAGCTGCAGGAAGTTGCTGTGCTCAACTTCTATGGATTCAACATCAGCTAGAAGACTATGGATGTCAGGTAAGTAGAACTCCACTTTATTGTGATTCTACTAGTGCTATTTCCATAGCTAATAATCCTGTATCTCATAGTAGAACTAAACATATTGAGATAAAATATCACTTTCTTAGGGAGCATGTAGAAAGAAATGATATTGCACTTGAATATGTTAAAACAGATAATCAGATAGCTGATATGTTCACTAAGCCCTTAGATGAAGCTAAGTTTAATAAGTTCAAAATTGAACTAGGTATGATAAACTTAGACTAAGTATACAGAACAAAAATTGGCTAAGTAAAAAGGTGTCGACACATAGACAAGTCTATGTCGACACAGAATAGTAAGTGTCGACACTTCAGAAAAATGGTGTCGACACATCTAGGAAGTTAGTGTCGACACTTCAGAATGTTAGTGTCGACACATGTCGAGTAGGTGTCGACACATCCACTAAGGTGTCGACACTTAAGTTTTACTCAGAATTTTTCTAAGTAAAGTCTCGACACATGTCGAGTATAGTGGTGTCGACACTTAACCAAGTGTCGACACATAGAATCTGTTAACTAAATTTGTGTCGACACATGAGTGTCGAGACATTATAGGTCAGTGTCGACACTTATTGACAGTGTCGACACATCATTAGAAATTCCTCCCGCCTGTTCGTCTTCAAACAGGAAAGGTATAAATAGGGTTCTGTCTTTGATTGTCGACACGCTTTCAAAGTTTCGAGACCTAAACTCTTGTGTCGACATTTCTCTCTTCTCAAGACTAAATCTTCAAACCCTAATGGCTCCCAAGCTGGAAGAGAACGTCAACGAGGGCTATGAGCTCGTGCGAGGCGCATTTGACGACAGCGATCAGGAATTCAAATCGGTGATTACCCTAGTCAGCGATTCAGGACTGGAATTCTTGGTTTCAGAACCAACGAAAATCTGGAAGAAAGAAGTAATTGAATTTCTTACTCAAGCAACTGTGGACGACTCTGGATTCAGAATCAAGTCCAGGGTGCATGGCACCAAAGTCAAACTATCCCCCAAGTCTTTGAGAAAGGTACTTCAGCTACCTAAGATTCAAGAAGAAGAGGAGGTAACTGCTTCTAAGACCAGGGAAGCTCTTACTTGGTGTGGACTGGATTCACAGATGAAGGTGGGATCAGTCTTCAATAGGAAGGGGATGAACAATCAAGGCAAGTTCTTGTCAGAAGTAGTGGGCAAGGTAATTCTGTGCAAACCAGGAGGGCATGACAGGGTGTCTGCCTCCATGTTTGAAGTAATGACCAGAATCATCTTCACTCTGAAGACAGATTGGTCAATGGTGGTTTTTGAGAAAGTGAAGGAAAGCCTGAAGAAGCCCAATCTGGGCAGGATTATAAGTCTCTACCTGGCTGGATCCATTCCAGAGGTAATGAGCACTGCTGCAGGAACAAAGATAAATCATATGAGGAGAATGGACTCCAGAATATTCTCAAGATGGGAAAGGGTGCTGGTGTCAAAGGACTTGGCCACCCCTGAGAAACAAACTTCTAAAACAGACTCTCCTCCCAGGAAGAAAAGGAAGACAGCTGCTGTGCCTCAAGAGTCCTCAAGCAGCTCAGGCAGTGAAGAACAGGTGGTCTTCACTCCTGAAAGTCCAGTAGATGTGACTGCAGCAAAGTCACCTGCTCCTCAGGAGCCAGCTGATATCCAGGGGGAGCCTCCAGCTGTAGAACATCCATCTACACTGGATAGTGAGCAGGCTACTCTCATCATTCAAGAGGTACTTGTTGATCTTAACACTTTGAATTTTTGTATAACAAATTCTGATTTGTCTGATGATCATCAGCAAAATCAGCCAGCAAACCCAGAACCAGATGTTGTTCTTCCAGACACATCTGTTGTGATACCTGATACAGTGGTTGAAGAACCAAGTACATCTCCTGCACAGTCTCCAGCAGAGTATACCATGGAAGATCTGTTTTTGAACTTAGATCAAGATGATTTTGATATGGAAAAGACTGCTGCTGATGCAGTGAAGGATGCTGTTGCTGAGGGGGAGACTTTGGATAGTCAAGAAGAGCCTATAAGGCTAGATTCTGAGAAGGCACAAGATGTGCATACTGAAAGACCATCCAGCCCTAAGGATAGGGTGGATATAGCAAGTACATCTGAATCTGAAGATGATGAAGCTGAGCAAGCTCAGAAAAAGAAGTTCTTTGTTTTCAAGAGGAGGAGCCAGAGCTATAAGAAGGCTCTCCAAACTGTTGCTCAACATTCATTAGTTCAACAAGCTCCATCCACTGATTATAGTGCTCTACTGCTTGCAATGCAAATCAAGATGGATGAACAAAGGAAAGCCTTAGAAACTTATGTTGATGAAGGGCACAAGACACTGCAAACTGATCTAGGCCAGGAAATCAAGTCTATAAGGTTTGAAATGAACCTTAATAAAACAGCAATGACTGATTGTTTTACCAAGGGTGCTAATGCTGTGGTCTATCTAGCTAAACATCAAGAAGCAATTAAAGAGAAAGTGGATGATATAGCAGTCAAGCAAGGCTATGTGCTGGAGAATCAGTTGAGAATGAATGATAATCTGACTGCATCTCACAATGCCATAGTCACTGAAATCAAGAATAAGTCAGATGAACCTTCAACTTCATCTGCTGCTGCCAAAGCTGATTTTGATAAGATATTTCAAGCAGAGATTGCTGCTGTTAAAAATGCCATAAAAGATTCCCAGAAGGTCATATCAGAACAGCTTACAAAGCTTAGACCTTTCTTTAAAGAGGGCATAAGATATTTGGATAGCCAAATCCGATTTCAGAAAGATGATGTAAGGGATCATATGGCTCAAGAAGTCATAAAGGGGGAGAGAGTGTTAGTCAAGGCCAGTTCTGAGCATGCAAAATGGATTTCAAATTCTATAAGGGCTACACTTGGATATCCTCCCCTGTGTGATGACAATGAAGTAGGTGAATCTGGTATTCAAGGAACATTTCTTGGAGGTGAGCAACAAGCAGTGGCTGATGTAATCTATCCACCTCCAGACTTTGAAATGATTCATGCTGATGTAAGCACTATGTATAGTCCAACTGCTGGCAAGCCAAATGTTATTCTGGAAAAGGTTGTTCAACCTATCACAGCTGCTATGCAAGAGGCATTGGATAAAGAAGAAGAAACTAGGCTGTCAAAGAAGAAGTTTAGGGAAATTGCTGAGCAAAAGCCAGATTTTGAACAATGGAGCCCTACTTCTAGAAACATAATTCTTACAGCCTGGAAAGCAGCCAAGGATAATGCCCATGAGAGGAACAAGTGGTTCTCAGAGGCTGAATGGAGAAAGCATGAGATTAGACAAGAAGCCATTGTCCAACACAGAAGGAAGGCCAAGTTAGGAAAGCTACCTCCAACAGCTGTGGAGCCTAGCAAGTACTTTCCCAAGCCCTATCATTATTTTGAAAGGCAAAAGATCAAGGCAGATAAGCAAGATCTAAAAGGGAAGAAGACTGCTGAAGCTGAGCCTGCTGCTGCTGCTGCTGCTGTGAAAGCTCAAGTTAAAGCTGGAAAAGGGATTGTCATCAAAGAACCTGATCAGCACTAGATTAGGAATTAACTTGTTGCTTATTGTAATTTTGTTAAGAGAAAAACATTGTAATACTTCATTGAAAATGTATAAGAAACATTATTGGAACAGTATATGATAAATATAGTTTGAATGTTCTGAAATATGTGTGTTTCTTAATTGTTCTGCAATGTTTAATAAGTATACATGTGTGGTTTATTACATGTTCAAGTTTTCCCTGTTGTCATTTATATGTTTTACATCATTTTGTAATTTTTAATTATGAGTGGTGTATATCATTGACTAAGGGTTATGACTTCTCCAAATAGGGGGAGATTGTTGGGTACATTGGTCAAATGTACCTGATTTGAAGAAGCCTCACCTAACTCAATGATATACATCAGAATGTATTTGATGTTTGTTTGAGTTAATTGTGCAGGTTAGACATACACTGGACTGAAGCTGAAAATTTCTAAGTCCATGTGTCGACACCCAGAGGCAAAGTGTCGACACTTGAGAAAGCTTGTGTCGACACCCAGACATGCAGTGTCGACACTTGGAGTCATTGTGTCGACACCAGGGAAGAAGAGTCGACACCAGTCAGAAAGTGTCGACACTTGGAGCTGTGTCGACACTCAGTGTAGAAGGATGCAGAAAAGCTGTGTCGACACTTAGCAGAAGTGTCGACATCTTGAAGAGCTGAGTCAACACCAGACAGTGTCGACACTTGGAGTTGTGTCGACACTCAGCATAATTCTGCAGAGACTAAGTACAAGTGTCGACACTCAACACAATGTGTCGACACTCAATCTAAAGAGTCAACATATGAAGAATGTGTCGACACTCAGCACAATGTGTCGACACACACTCAAAAGAGTCAACATATGAAGAATGTGTCGACACTCATCATAATGTGTCGACACACACTCAAAGAAGTCAACACTTAAAGAATGTGTCGACACTCAGCACAATGTGTCGACACATAACCAGAAGACTCAACACTTGAAGATAGTGTCGACACAAGGAGCTGTGTCGACACTTAGCAAAGAACAGAAAACTTGTAAAATATTCTAAGTATAAGTGTCGACACTAATGGGATGTGTCGACACTCAGCTGAAGAATCAAGAATGAAGACTTGTGTCGACACCAAGAAGCAGTGTCGACACTTGACAGTTTCTACACATGAAGATGTGTCGACACAAAGGAGATGTGTCGACACTTAGAAGAATACAGAAAGAATGAAGTACAAGTGCTTGTGTCGACACTCAATTTCAGTGTCGACACATGCAGAAGAAACTGTGTCGAGACATACAAGGGAATGTGTCGACACCTTGTAGACTTGTGTCGACACTTACACAACATGTGTCGACACTTGGTCTATAAGTGTCGACACTTAAGAACAGAAAGTCTCGACACTAACTGACAGTTAGAGAATTTCAAGAAGTGACTGGTTGACATGACAGCTGCCAATCCAGCCGGTCTACAGCAACTGTCAGTGAAGTCAAAAGACTGTTATAAACCGGATCAGCCGGTTACCATGAAGGAAGCCTTTAAATAGGCACCAACAGTCTACAGAAAAGAGGGTATGGTTATGGTAAAGTAGTTCACAATCATTACATGGTGTGATTGAAGTAGTTGATCAGACTAAATCAAGAAGTGATACACAGAAGATCAACACAAGAAGATCAGGCAGTCCAACTGCAGATCTAAGTAGTTGGAGAGAGAGAGCTCCAACCAAGGATTCAGTCTTTGGAACTAAGGCTGAGAAGAAGAATTCAGAGTCATCTGGATTTCAAGAAGCAGAGATCAAGGATCAACTGCAGAAGATTCAGACTAATTCAGTTCTACTCAAGAAGCTTTGAAGAAAGCTAAGTCAGTTTGGATCAAGCTGAGTTCTTCCAAGAACTCTCCAAGAAACTCTCAACTCCTCTCATTCCTTCTGAGTTGTAGAGTTAGAATTTGTAATTTCTATTATAACTTGTAAGATCCATTGGATCTGAGTGATTGTAAGCCTATTTTATAAAGGCTGAGGGTAGGGCTTGGTGCCTGAGTGTAGGAGTTGAAGAACTCTGAGTGTAGGCCTTTGATTGGCTGAGTGTAGGCCTGGGTGGCTGAGTGTAGGCCTTTTGGCTGAGTGTAAGGCTTTGGGCCTCAGGTAGGAACCTTGTTGGGTTCTGAGCTAGTGGAGAAGTTTGGCCGAATCTAGTACACTGCTAGATAGGCGAAGAGGGAAAGTGGATGTACCCAAAGATTGGGGAACCACTATAAAATTAGTGTGTCTGCTGTGCTGTGCTGTGTTGTGGCTTTTCTGTGTGATTTCTGAAATTGCTGTTAACTGTAATAATCTGTGATAAACTGTTGTGCTGTCAAACAAAAGTTAAAAAGGTTTAGGTCACCTATTCACCCCCCCTCTAGGTGTTTAGGTACCATATCTTTCAACTTTGTCTTGAACTACAACATGAATGAGATAGACAAGACACTGTCCGAGCTCCTAGGCATGTTAAGAACTGTCGAGATCAATATGAAAGAGGTCAAGTCTGCTAGCCTTATACTGATGGTGCATAAAGACAATGACAAAGCCAAGGGGTTCAAGAAGACTAAGGTTGGACTTAAGTAATCTCTTGACCCCAAGTCTTCAGCACTGAAGAAGAAGGGCATGGTGAAGGAAGGGAAGTGCCACCACTGTGGCAAAGCTGGTCATTGGAGGAGGAATTGTCCTTCTTACATTGAAGGTCTGCAGAAGATGAATGGAGGTATGACTTCCGCTTCAAGTATTTATGTTATAGAGATAAACTTTTCTACTCCTTCACCTTAGGCATTGGATATCGGATGTGGTTCTCACATTTGTACAAATGTGCAAGAACTAGGAAGAAGGAGATTACTGGGTAAAGGAGAGGTGGACTTAGGCATTGGAAATGGAGCAAGAGTTGTTGTCGTTGTCGTTGGTGTCTACCGTATTTCTTTGCTCATAGGGCTTGTAATAGAATTAGATAACTATTATTTTATTCCTTTCATAACTATAAACATTATATTTGTTTCATGTTTAGACATGAAAGACTTTTCGTTTATAATTAAGAACAATTGTTGCTCAATTTTTATGAATGATATTTGTTATGGTGTAGCCTAAATGTTTAATAATTTGTATGTTTTGAACTTAAATCATCCAATCTATAACATAAAAAATACTAAAAAACTAAAAACGAATGACTCAAATCTTACATGTCTTTGACATTGTCGTTTGGGTCATATAAATGAGAAACGCATATCCAAGCTCCATAAAGATAGACTACTGGACTCATTTGATTATGAATCATTTGAGAGATGTGAATCTTGTTTATTAGGCAAGATGACTAAAGTCACTTTCACTGGTCATACTGAGAGAGTTGATGATCTCTTGGGTGCAATATATAGTGATGTATGTGGACTCATGAGTTCTATGACTAGAGATTAGTACTACTACTTCATTATATTTACTGATGATTTCAGTAAATACGGATATGTGTATCTTATGAAGTGCAAATCAGAAACCTTTGAAAAGTTCAAAGAATTTAAGAATGAAGTAGAGAACCAGCTGGGTAAGAAGGTTAAAGCACTCTGATCAGATCGAGGTGACGAATACCTGAGTCATGAGTTTCGTGATCATCTAAAAGAGTGTTGTATTGTATCACAACTCACTCCACCTAGAACACCACAACATAATAGTGTGTCTGAGAGGAGGAATCATACTCTATTAGACATGGTGCGGTCGATGATGAGTCATGCAGATTTACCTGTTTCCTTTTGGGTTTTGCTTTAGAGACTGTTGTTTTCACATTAAATCGTGCTCCAACGAAAATGGTTCAAAAGACAGCATATGAGATGTAGACTGGGAAGCGTCCTGGTATGTCCTTCATGAAGATTTGGGGCTGTGAGACATACGTGCGACGTCAAATGTCTGACAAGCTGGAACTCAAGTAGGATAAGTGTTATCTTGTAGGGCATCCTAGGGAAACCAAATGGTACTAATTCTACCTGTCGTTTGAGGACAAAGTGTTTTTCGCAAGCACTGCTGTCTTTTTGGAGAAAGAGTTCTTATCCAGAAAGACTACAAAGGTAAAACTTGAAGAAGTTCAGGAACCACAAACAGTGAATGAACCGGAATTAGAACCTGAGCAAGAACAACAAGTGATTGTAGTTGGAGAGCCTGCTCAGGAAACACAAATCCTACGTATATCTGATAGACCTAGATTTGAGCCTTATAGATATGAATTTTTCGTGTCTCAAATAGCTAATGTGTTGCTTATGAATCATGATGATGAGTCTGCAACCTACTAAGAAGCTATGAGTGGACCGGACTCCGAGAAGTGGTTTGAGGCCATGAAATCTGAAATGAACTTCATGTATGCAAACCAAGTTTGGACCTTGATGGAACCACCTGAACGAGTACGACCCATAGGGTGCAAGTGAGTCTTCAAGAAGAAGAACGACATGGATAAAGATGTACAGACATTCAAAAGACGATTAGTGGCTAAATGTTTCAAATAAATTCATGGTGTTGACAATGATGAGACTTTTTCCACTGTTGTTATGGTTAAGTCCATTAGAATTCTGCTTGTTATTGCTGCGTATTATGACTACGAGATCTGTCAGTCGGATGTCAAAACAGCTTTCCTAAATGAAAACATCCTTGAGGAAGTGTATATGACACAACCCGAGGGTTTTGTATCTTCAGGTGAAGCCACTAAAATATGCAAGCTACGGAGATCCATTTATGAATTAAAATAAGCATTTCGAAGTTGGAATCTTCATTTTGATGAGAAAATCAAAAAGTTTGGTTTTATCAAGAATGAAAATGAACCTTGTGTTTACAAAAGAATTAGTGGAAACATTGTTATCTTCATTATATTATATGTAGATAACAAACTACTGATTAGAAATGTCATTCCCTGCAAGTTGTTAAGAACAACCTGATGGACTGTTTTTTTATAAAAGACTTGGGCGAAGCGACTTATATACTCGGTATTAAGATCTATAGAAATAGATCGAAAAAGTTGTTGGATTTGACTCAAAGTACATACATTGAGAAGGTGTTGAAACGTTTCAACATGCTTCAGTCCACCACCCTGCGGAACTACGTGGAGTAACCTCGCGTGACGAAGTCGTCTTATACTCGCATGGCGCTTCGACCCGTCTCCCGCCCTTCATTGTGTGTCACGACATTTTCTCCAACGTGTTTTATCCATCCTCCCAAAGTCCAGGCTCACCACATCAAAATATTGACACTAGAAATTGGCCTCAAAGTTCGTACTTGAGTATGGCCTGAGGTTATTGTGCCACCAAGAGGAAAAACCAGAGATTGGAAGAACAAAAAAAAGAAAGGGGGTCCGCTCTGCCTATAAATACGATCCACAAGCTAACAACATGAAGATCCCACTGCACACTTGGTAGTGTATAAGAACGTCCCTCTCAAACCAAAACCGAGATGGGTGCACAGAAGAGATTGGTGTGTTTAGTTGCAGGCGAGTAAACAATGGGCCGTTTGTCTTCTCATTTCCCGGTATCCATGGGTCGTATTTATAAACAGCCAGGACTAGTGGGGGATGACAAGTTGTCAGTAATTGAACCTTGCCCACATGCAAACCTGATAAAGTCATCGGGCAAGTTGACAAGCAAGTTGTTATGACCCGAGGGAACCGGTGAGCTGTTAGCAAAGACTGTAACACCCCCTATCCGTCGCATAGCATATAGCAGTAGGTCCGGCCGGGGCCCGACGCCATATACCACAGACGAACCGGGTGGTTACTTATGGAAACCATCCAACCAATCTCAACGTCCTACACAGAGCATTCTAGCGGAAGCAGTTTATATAAGTTGTAAACAAGAACCCAACATAAGAGCACGAATGTCCACTAATACAACATTTAGGAATGTATACAAAATACCCAAAATCGGCCTTAAGGCCTTACAAAATGTTTCACTTGTCTGTTACATGATTTACCAACCTCGGCACGCAGGCCGGCCATACATGAATAAAATAGAAAACATTTCCACTTGGGCCTTCAAGGGCCAGCTTCGCAAAAAGGGCTTTAGCCCGCTATTGACCGCTTGGTCCAGCTGCACCTGCAAGCAACAAACCACCGCACGGTGGTAAACAAGGCAACGGTCAACAATGCTGACCAAATTATAACGATCCCGCCCCCAACTCGGGGCGGCGATGCTCCTTCCCTGCATTTCATTAGCATAAGCGAGCAATGCATATAACTAAAGCCATTTCATCACAGACGTTGGCTCGCACGGCCACACGCCTCGTGCACTCAGGGCACATTCTCGGTGAACCGGTCCATGTCGCGTCAATTTAAGCCACCAACATTCCGGACTCACCACCGCCAACAGACGGATAATCCTATGAGCAATTTGTCTTCCTGGCATTGGTCACGTCAATTTAAGCCATCGACCGCCGAAGACCTTATTCTATGCCAACGGTAAGTGCCACGTGCCTTTAGGTCTCTTTAACCGAACGACATAGAACGGGTACGGTTCCATCTAACCCGTGCTCACGTCGCAACGACAATTTAAGCCATATGCGCGGGTCAAACTTCCACCGAGTCCCGTGTCCATCACAAATCACATAACCCAGTTATGTTCAAGTTGGCTCTCAGGCCACCAAGTTGGCAAGATCTCGTATCCGCCCAAGTTTTCTGGGTGCACCTTTGGGTTAGTCCCCAAGGCTCCCTGCTGCAATCTACCGCGTAGAAAAACCCGAAAAACACCCAATAGCACGGAGTCTTCTCCGGCCTTAAGCAATGCAACATCACCGATCCGGACTAACATGTCCAGGTAGGCTTCAACCAAAATGCCTATGTCCGTTCTCGCATACGGACTCTAAACAACGGGGACTTTACATATCTACCCGAAGGAACGCCTCCAACTCTCCGCAAACTCACGAGAGGGGGCTTCCTATGCTAAGAAAAAGAGCTATTAGTGCTCAAGATGAGCATCGTTACCCTTGTGTTCCTCTTTGGCGCCATCGAAAAGTAATCGAATAGAAATCACCGCACTTGTGTTGCCTCCGTGGATCCGGAGTCGGCTTGCGATTCGGAGCTCCGAAGCTCCTCCAATGGCGGATCTAGCTCCTCTTCCTCTTGCCTTAGCTCTTCTTTCTCCAAGGGTTTGGAGAGATGAAAAGGTAAGAAAAATGATGGATTTCAAGTCAACTCCCGGGTATATCCTCCCAGGAACAACCCCCAGCCATTGGATCTTCAATCAAGGAAACGAACGGCTTTGATTCGGGGCTGAAATGCCCAATCTGGACCGAACACGGCCTGGCACACGCCCGTGTCCAGGGCCGTGTGCCGCATTCGCCGTCAAAATCGAATCTCCTGGACACGCACACGGGTATCGAACACGCCCGTGTTCGAGCTGACACGCCCGTGTTCCAGCTGACACGGCCGTGTAGCCGGCCGTGTACCCCATGATTTTCTCCCGTTTTCAACCCGAGCACTGCACGGGTTCGAGGACACGCCCGTGTCCTTGCCCGTGTCACCTTGACACGCCTGGGCCCCCAGGCCGTGTACACGGGACATTTCGTCGAGGGAAGATCGACGACTCGATGACACGGCCTTGGACACGCCCGTGTCCTAGGCCGTGTGCCTTGACTCGACGATCGTCGAGTGAATCTCGACGATTTCACCTTGACGATCGTCGACACGGGTCGACACGCCCTGCGACACGCTCGTGTCGCAGGCCGTGTGCCCATTCTCGACGAATCGTCGAGAATAACTCGACGACTTCGCGGCTAAGTGTCGACACACGCTTGACACGCCCTGGGACACGCCCGTGTCCCAGGCCGTGTGCCTTCCGCCAGAAACCAAAACTGGCCCAAAACGTCCCCCTTTGCTCCTTTGAGTTTCAGGGCGTTACAACTCTCCCCCTCTTAAAAGAATTTCGCCCACGAAATTACATAAAGGAAAGATATACAAAAACAACATTTGTACCTGAGCGGAACAACTCCGGATACTCGTCAAGCATAGTCTGCTCTCGCTCCCAAGAGAGCTCCTCACGACCGCAATTGTCCCACCGGACTTTGACCATCCTGATCTCTTTATTGCGTAGCCGCTTGACCTCCGAGTCCTCAATCCGCACGGGCTTGACCTTTGTCGTTAGCCCACTATCCACCGACACTTGATCGACCGCGATCACTTGCGTAGGCTCTTGCACCGCCTTCCGAAGCACCGAAATGTGGAACACATCGTGTAAACCACTTAGCTCCACCGAAAGCTTCAACCTATAGGCCGCTTCTCTAACTCGCTCCAGAACCTCAAACGGTCCAAGGTACCTCGGGCTTAGCTTTTTCAACCATCGCACCCGCGAGACACCCTTGAACGGCTTGATCTTTAGGTACACATAATCACCCACAGCGAACTCCACGTTCCTGTGCTTGACATTATAGTACTTTGCTTGCCGGTCCTGAGCGATGAGTAACCTCTCCCGAATGGTTCTCACCAAAGAAGTAGCATCATCCACTTCCGATCGCTTATACAACTTCGACTCGCCCGTTTCTAACCAAGACAACGGCGTGCGACATCTTCTACCATATAGGGCCTCGAAAGGCGCCATCTGAATACTTGCTTGGTAGCTGTTGTTGTATGCGAACTCCACCAAATAAAGGTGGTCCTCCCATTGCTTTCCAAAGTCCAAGACACACATGCGAAGCATGTCTTCCATGGTTCTATTGACCCTCTCGGTCTGCTCATCCGTTTGCGGGTGAAAGGCTGTGCTAAACTTCAGCTTTGTTCCCAACATTTGCTGCACCAGCCTCCAATCATTGGACGTGAACCGCCCATCACGGTCACTCACGATGCTGCGGGGCACACCATGAAGCCGTACTATATTATCCACATAAAGCTTTGCCAGCTTCTCCACCGGATCGTCCTTCCTATGCGGAATAAAATGCGACACCTTCGTTAATCGATCCACGACCACCCAGATGGCGTCGTTCCCCTTTTGCGACCTTGGCAAACCGTGCACAAAGTCCATAGAGATGTCGTCAAATTTCCACTCTGGAATAGACAAGGACTTAAGAAATCCTCCCGGCTTTTGGCACTCCGCCTTTACTAAGGCGCAAGTTTGGCACTTCGCTACGTATAGCGCCACATCCTTTTTCAAACCCGGCCACCAAAATAGCTTCTTGACGTCGCGGTACATCTTCGTGCTCCCCGGGTGAATCGAGTACTTGGTATGGTGTGCCTCGTACAACAACTCCACCCGTAAATTGCCCACGCTTGGGACGCACAGACGACCGTCTCTCCACAGCAATCCGTCCTCCACGACGAATTGGGAATTTGACCCATCCAGAGCCTCTATCATGAACTGCTTCATATGAGCATCCATATCCAAAGCCTGCCGAATCCGATCAGCCAGGTCATATTGCACTTCGGTCCAATTTCAGAACTGCTTCAGCACTTGCTTGCTTATCCACACAAACAATCTCCAACGCCTCCAGCTCCTGCACCAACCGCTCATCATGCACTGATAGCCAATTCGCTTGAGCTGGGGCTCGGCGACTCAACGCGTCCGCAACCGCATTCCCTTTGCCAGGCACGTAGTGGATCTTGAATGTATAGTCCACCAGGAACTCCATCCACCTACGCTGCCGCATATTCAGATCTTTCTGATCAATCAGGTACTTTAGACTCTTGTGATCGGTGTAGATATCAATCTTCACACCGTACAAATAGTGTCTCCACAGCTTCAAGGCAAAAATCACGGCCGCTAACTCCAAGTCATGGACCGGATAATTCCTCTCGTGCACTTTTAGCTGTCTCGAGCCATAAGCTATCACGCTTCCCTGCTGCAGTAGCACGCAACCCAAACCGCTGCCTGAAGCATCGCTATATATCTCATAGCCTTCGGTTCCAACCGGCGAACTCAGCACAGGCGCCGTGGTCAACCGACACTTTAACTCCTCAAAAGCTCGCGCGCACTCCGGCGTCCAAACGAACTTATGATCCTTCCTCGTCAAAGTAGTGAGAGGTAACGCTATCCGCGAGAAGTTCTCTACGAAGCGCCTATAATAGCCAGCAAGCCCCAAAAAGCTCCGGACTTCTGCTACCGTAGCAAGCTCAGGCCACTCACGTATCGCAACAATCTTCGCCGGATCCACAGCAATACCCTCTCCACTCACTATATGCCCGAGGAACGCCACTGAGGATAGCCAAAACTCGCACTTAGAGAACTTGGCATACAACTGGTTTCTCCTGAGTGTCTCCAACACCAAATGGAGATGCTTGAAGTGATCCTCCTCACTTTGCGAGTACACCAAAATATCGTCGATGAAGACGATCACGAAATGGTCCAGGTACTCCCTAAACGTCCTGTTCATCAAGTCCATGAATACTGACGGCGCATTAGTCAGCCCAAACGGCATGACCGTAAACTCATAATGCCCGTATCTCGTACTAAACGCTGTCTTCGGGATATCACTCTCCCTTATTCGCAGCTGATAGTACCCAGCCTTGAGGTCCAACTTCGAGTACACCGTCGACCCGACTAACTGATCGAAGAGATCATCAATCCGGGGGATCGGGTACTTGTTCTTCTCAGTCAGCTTGTTTAGCTCCCGATAATCAATACATAATCTCAAGCTTCCGTCCTTCTTCTTAACAAAGAGGACCGGTGCGCTCCAAGGCGAAGAACTCGGGCGCACATACCCTTGCTCCAACAACTCTTGCAGTTGAACTTTCAGCTCCGCCATTTCCTTAGGCGCTAGCCGATACGGAGATCGTGACACAGGCTTTGCACCTGGCACTAGCTCGATCGTAAAATCTATCTCCCGTTGAGGCGGGGCTCCAGGAAGATCTGCGGGGAACACATCAGGGTATTCCGATACCACTGAAATACAATCCAAAGCGGGCTTCGGCTTTGCAACCTCCACTAGTGTAAAGAACAGTTCTGCTCCAGCACGAACCGCCTTCACCACCTGAAGAGCAGACATCAACGTCTTGCTCGACCCCTTTAAGCCCGTAAAAGTCGTCTCACGACTCGCTCTCAGCTTTACTTCCTTGTTACCGCAATCTATATGGGCCTGCTGCTCCGAGAGCCAGTCCATGCCAAATATGACGTCGAACTCCATTAACGGCAGTAAAGACGCCCGCAGGTCGAACTCCTGCTCTCCAATACGAATCTTAACATCGCAGATCCTAACCGCTCGCATCGAACACCCATTGGGCAACAACACATCCAACTTATCCTTCGCCATCGAAGAAGGGACTCCGATGCGTGATATAAATCCTTCGGACAAGAAGGAGTGTGAAGCTCCCGTATCGAAGAATGCTCGTGCCGGATTTTCACAAATCAAAACAAATCCTAAACAAGCAGTGGTAAGGTAACATATACATAACAAGTATTTAAAGAAATTAACTTGCTATAAATTAAACCGTACCTGTCACCACATCGGCTTGTTTAATGGCCTCCTGTTGGCCAAGATTGTAGACCCTTGGTTGGGCCGGAGCATAGTGGGATGCGGTCGACTCCACCGCCTTTCCCTTCTCTTCGTAGGTAGCTCCTGGCCTCCTCTCGGACTTAGGACGTCCGCTCCAACAATCACGGGCGAAATGCCCCGTCTTTCCACACGTAAAGCACGCACCCGGGGTCCGACCCGTAGTCGCCCAGAAGCGCCAGAAGGAGCTGGACCCGAAGTCCTATGCTTCTTGAAAGTCCTCCGATAGCCTGACTTTGAAGCAGTCGGCACTCTGAACTCAGATTTCTTTTCACTCAAGCTTTTCTTCGCTTGCACACTCTTCATGTCCTTCTCCAAGGACCGGGCAGTATTGACCAAGGTTAAGAAACCTTGCGTCATCGCCCCGACAGTAACAGTCTCAGCTCATCCCTCAAGCCTTCATAAAAACGATTAGTCTTGCGCTCCTCATCCATGATGGTAGAGCTCGCATAACGACTCAACCGCGTAAACTCGTGGAGATATTCATCCACGCTCCTCTCACCCTGTACCAACCTCAGGAACTCATTCTCCATTGAAATCCTCTGAGTAGAAGGGAGGTATCTTGCCAAGAACAATCCCGAGAACTCTTCCATCGAAACGTCTATCAGTTGTCTACCTCGCAGATGATGCAGCTCCAAACCTTCCCACCACATCCTCGCTTCACCGTCCAGCAGGAACGTAGCGATGGTGGTCATCTGCCACTCCTCCGTCTCCGTCGCTGTCATGACTCTCTTCACCCTGGAGAGCCAGTCTTCAGCCTGAGATGGGGTTCCCAACCCCGAGAATAGCGGAGGGTTAAAGCTCATTACATGCTTCAGCTGCCTCTCAGTTGCCCTCCTTGGCACTATTGGTTCCACAATCACTTGCTCCACCCTCCTCGGCTCAGCCTCTTGCAGAGGTTCTTGCTCCATCACGGGAGCGGGCTGCTGCGCTTGCCTCCCAGGCTGCGCATTAATCACGGCCAACACCGCTTCAGCCACCAATCTTATATTTTCAGCCGACAAAGGTGTTGCGGGAGCAACTTCCGGTGCACTACTAGCCTCAGAACCTTGACGTTCTGACGGCCCAACACCACTTCTGGTCACCTATAGTGGTACAAAACACCGTTAAGCGACCAAAGAACATTGCAAACAGCAATTATAGGAACACGCAGGTTCCTCAAACACGAGTATTTTCATTCCTAAGTGGACATTCATGGGTTCTTTTACCGTTATAACGATGACGCACACAATGTGCTCACCACCCCTTAAAAAGAATTCGCCCACGAATTCACTTTAAGCCCGACCAAAACTAGTAGTCTGATACCAAATTGTAACACCCCCTATCCGTCGCATAGCATATAGCAGTAGGTCCGGCCGGGGCCCGACGCCATATACCACAGACGAACCGGGTGGTTACTTATGGAAACCATCCAACCAATCTCAACGTCCTACACAGAGCATTCTAGTGGAAGCAGTTTATATAAGTTGTAAACAAGAACCCAGCATAAGAGCACGAATGTCCACTAATACAACATTTAGGAATGTATACAAAATACCCAAAATCGGCCTTAAGGCCTTACAAAATGTTTCACTTGTCTGTTACATGATTTACCAACCTCGACACGCAGGCCGGCCATACATGAATAAAATAGAAAACATTTCCACTTGGGCCTTCAAGGGCCAGCTTCGCAAAAAGGGCTTTAGCCCGCTATTGACCGCTTGGTCCAGCTGCACCTGCAAGCAACAAACCACCGCACGGTGGTAAACAAGGCAACGATCAGCAATGCTGACCAAATTATAACGATCCCGCCCCCAACTCGGGGCGGCGATGCTCCTTCCCTGCATTTCATTAGCATAAGCGAGCAATGCATATAACTAAAGCCATTTCATCACAGACATTGGCTCGCACGGCCACACGCCTCGTGCACTCAGGGCACATTCTCGGTGAACCGGTCCATATCGCGTCAATTTAAGCCACCAACATTCCGGACTCACCACCGCCAACAGACGGATAATCCTATGAGCAATTTGTCTTCCTGGCATTGGTCACGTCAATTTAAGCCATCGACCGCCGAAGACCCTATTCTATGCCAACGGTAAGTGCCACGTGCCTTTAGGTCTCTTTAACCGAACGACATAGAACGGGTACGGTTCCATCTAACCCGTGCTCACGTCGCAACGACAATTTAAGCCATATGCGCGGGTCAAACTTCCACCGAGTCCCGTGTCCATCACAAATCACATAACCCAGTTATGTTCAAGTTGGCTCTCAGGCCACCAAGTTGGCAAGATCTCGTATCCGCCCAGTTTTTCGGGTGCACCTTTGGGTTAGTCCCCAAGGCTCCCTGCTGCAATCTACCGCGTAGAAAACCCGAAAACACCCAATAGCACGGAGTCTTCTCCGGCCTTAAGCAATGCAACATCACCGATCCGGACTAACATGTCCGGGTAGGCTTCAACCAAAATGCCTATGTCCGTTCTCGCATACGGACTCTAAACAACGAGGATTTTACATATCTACCCGAAGGAACGCCTCCAACTCTCCGCAAACTTACGAGAGGGGGCTTCCTATGCTAAGAAAAAGAGCTATTAGTGCTCAAGATGAGGATCGTTACCCTTGCGTTCCTCTTTGGCGCCATCGAAAAGTAATCGGATAGAAATCACCGCACTTTTGTTGCCTCCGTGGATCCGGAGTCGGCTTGCGATTCGGAGCTCCGAAGCTCCTCCAATGGCGGATCTAGCTCCTCTTCCTCTTGCTTTAGCTCTTCTTTCTCCAAGGGTTTGGAGAGATGAAAAGGTAAGAAAAATGATGGATTTCGAGTCAACTCCCGGGTATATCCTCCCAGGAAAAACCCCCAGCCATTGGATCTTCAATCAAGGAAACGAACGGCTTTGATTCGGGGCTGAAATGCCCAATCTGGACCGAACACGGCCTGGCACACGCCCGTGTCCAGGGCCGTGTGCCGCATTCGCCGTCAAAATCGAATCTCCTGGACACGCACACGGGTATCGAACACGCCCGTGTTCGAGCTGACACGCCCGTGTTCCAGCTGACACGGCCGTGTAGCCGGCCGTGTACCCCATGATTTTCTCCCGTTTTCAACCCGAGCATTGCACGGGTTCGAGGACACGCCCGTGTCCTTGCCCGTGTCACCTTGACACGCCTGGGCCCCCAGGCCGTGTACACGGGACATTTCGTCGAGGGAAGATCGACGACTCGATGACACGGCCTTGGACACGCCCGTGTCCTAGGCCGTGTGCCTTGACTCGACGATCGTCGAGTGAATCTCGACGATTTCACCTTGACGATCGTCGACACGGGTCGACACGCCCTGCGACACGCCCGTGTCGCAGGCCGTGTGCCCATTCTCGACGAATCGTCGAGAATAACTCGACGACTTCGCGGCTAAGTGTCGACACACGCTTGACACGCCCTGGGACACGCCCGTGTCCCAGGCCGTGTGCCTTCAGCCAGAAACCAAAACTGGCCCAAAACGTCCCCCTTTGCTCCTTTGAGTTTCGGGGCGTTACAAAGACTGGGCAAGTTCCCTGCGAGTTGTGTGGGGCCTTTGTATAGTGGTCCTAAGGCTGATTTTGAGTTGAGTTCAAACAATTGGGGCATGGATCAAAATTGAAACTTTTTAAGTTAAACTCGACTTGAAATCGATTTCAAAATGACTCGATTCCGAAATAGCTTAAAATTGAATCGAGTCAGCTTGAAATTGAACATTTTTTCTCTTTATTATGAGTTGACTCGAAATTAAATTGAGTTTGCTTGAAATTGAGTAAATGAATCTATTACGGTTCGAGAAGAAATCCGGTCTAGGGGAAGAGTCGGCGGTAAGAGGGGGATAAAAAGGAGATTAAGGTTAGAGAGGAAACAAAAAAACAACCATTTTCATAACACATCTAAGATGAAATTAAAGATACATAATCAGCCCCTTATATAGAGGGAGGGGTCTATACATAACAACATACCAAAATAGCAATTACTAAAACAGCAAAACATATAATAGGAACAAAACATTAAGTTTCCTAATTGTCCGGCCCCGCTAATTTAGGCGGCTCCTCCCCATCGGCGCCCGTCCTGTCCGCCGTGTCCGCCGCCTGTTGTGATCGCCGTTTGAAAACCCTCCATGGACGCACCTCGTCGTGAATGTCGATAACAATGCCACAATCTAGAAAATTTGTCTTGTCTTCCAGGCAGAAATCGGGAAATTGGCGGCGGAAATCATCTCGCATAAGTCAGGTGGCCTCTCTCAGGGGACGGTGACGCCATGCCCCAATGACCTCTTCTGGGGCCTCGTCTCCAAGAAGGTGGTGGCGACGGTCTAGAATGTTGTCTGGATAGATGGGGGCGGTGTCGGAGTAGTCAAGATCATCCAGAATGTGGTCCAATGTTGGATGATCGTCCACCACGCGGTGAACCTGAGAAACGTGGAAGACCCAGTGGATCCGGCTCCCGTCGGGTAGTTGTAGCTTATTGGCGACAACTCCAATCTGGGCCACGACTTCGAACGGCCCAAAAAAAACGAGGCGTGGGTTTTGGGCACGAGCATTTGGCGATCGTGAGTTGGCGGTAAAGATGAAGCTTGATGAAGACCTTCTCGCCGAGTCGAAAGAAGAGGTCCCGACATTTGCGGTTGGCGAAAAATGCCATATTTGCCTGGGCCCGACGGAGGTGATGCTTGAGACTGTCCAGAATGATGTCCCAATCTTGGAGGTGGATTGCCAAACCCGGCACGATGCACTCCCCAGGTAAATGTCACACAACATCTGGTGGTGGTTGTCCGTAGACGGACTCAAACAGAGTCATTCCCGCTGTCTGGTGTCAGGCGGTGTTATACGACAATGTTTTAAATGTCGGCCGACGTGTCCGACATGTCGGCCGACCTGTCGGCCGACGTGTCTGATTTTAGGGGAAAACGATCTATTTTTTCAATTTTAGGAAAAAATTTCGTTTTAAATAAATTGGTCCGAAATTTCGGTCAAAATTCGAAATTTCCGCCGAATCCGAGATTTAGGGTTTAGGGTTTATATTAAATCTTAGGGTTTAGGGTTTTAGGTTTTAGGGTTTAGGGTTTAGGGTGAAGCAAAGAACGAAGCTCCTTCTCCATCGGTGTTGAGTAGCGAATGAAGCAGTGCTGCCACACTAGTATTCCTCCCTCCTCCTTCGTCGACGATAAGCAGCAAACGAAGGCACTTCTTGTCTCTTGCTCCTCCTCCCTCCTCCTACGTCGGCGGTGAATAACGAACGAAGCAGGCACTGCTGCACTGGTAGTCCTCCCTCTTCCTCCGTCAGCGATAAGCAGCAGATGAAGCCACTTCCTGGCTCCTGCTCCTCCCTCCTACTCCGTCGTCGGTGAGCAGCGAACGAAGCCACTTCTTGCACTCCTCCCTCAACGAAGCCCTGCTCCTCCCTCCACCTTCGTCGCTGGTGAGCACAGAATAAAGCCCGACTAATTTCTCAGGTGTGAGGTTCATTCCCCTTCTTTCTCAAACAATGACTAATTTCTCACCTTATTCTAAACTGCAGAACCTCTGAAGCAGGCTAATCCTGAGTTGTCTGACTTTTTCTTGTTGAAAACATGCTCCTCAATTCTTTCTAGGGTTTTCTCTTTCATTCACAAGTTCCCTAATTTATGTAAGTATCAACAAAATTGTAAAAGTTTTACTATAGTTTTGGTTGATGTATGTTTGATCTTATCCGCAATGAGTTGGTTGATGTTAGATTTATATGATTATGTTTTTACTATTTGAGAAATTTGATAGTGACTTGATAGTAAATATGCGATAGACAAAAGTTATGACATGCTTTTAATAAAGGGTGCTGTTACTAGCAAACCCAATTTGGTTTCTAGCAAACCATTACTATTAGCAAACCGGCATTTTTCAAAATGGCTATTTGAAAACCATTTTGTTACTAGCAAACCAATATAAAAATTTTCGTGTATTTTTTGAACTGCGTTTTATACGTATATTTTCATGAGAAGTGTTCAACATGAAAGTTGTAGATCTCGATAAGATCTACAACTTTCATGTTGAACATTTTTTGATTTAAAGCAATTTAGACCCCCGATTTGACCCCTGAAAAAAAGTCACGCTGAAAATATGTACGAACACCCGGGATCGGCTTGACCTTTTTAGGAGGCCAAATCTGGGGCTTAAAAGGACTCAAAACAAAAAGTATTCAACATGAAAGTTGTAGTTCTCGACGAGATCTATAACTTTCATGTTGAACATTTTTTGATTTGAAGCAGTTTAGACCTCCGATTTGGGCCCCGAAAAAAGTCATGCCGAAAATCTGTACATACGACTCGTTCCGTGCGTGTCTTATTTCAGGCCCAAATTGGAAGCCTAAACGGCTTCAAATCAAAAACTGGTCAACATGAACGTTGTAGATCTCGAAGAGATCTACAACGTTCATGTTGAACATTTTTTGATTTCAAGCAATTTAGACTTCCGATTTGACTACTGAAAAAAATCATGCCGAACATATGTACAGACACCAGGGATCGGCGTCACATTTTTCGGAGGCCAAATCGTGGGCTTAAACAGCTTCAAAATAAACAGTGTTTAACATGAAAGTTGCAGATCTCGACGAGATCTATAACTTTCATGTTGAACACTTTTTGATTTGAAACAGTTTCGACCTCCGATTTGGGCCCCGAAAAAAATCACGCCGAAAATTTGTACCGACGACACCTTCCATGCGTGTCTTTTTTCGGGCCCAAATTGGAAGACTAAACGGCTTCAAATCAAAAAATGGTCAACGTGAAAGTTGTAGATCTCGATGAGATCTACAACTTTCATGTTTATCACTTTTTCAAATGAGAAACATTTGAGACTTAAAATTCAAAAATACAAAAATAAAAAAAAATAAGATTGGTTTGCTAGTAGTAAATTTTGGGAAGAGAAAGAAATGAAAAAAATGGCTGAATCTGCTTTTTTGCTGGTTTGCTAGAAACGAAAGTGGGTTTGCTAATAACAGCACCCTTAATAAACATCAAAGTTATTCTCTAAATGTATGATATTTTATCTTTTAAAAAGAAAGTTTGATTCCACTAATTTTTATGTATTTTTTAATTTCTAAGGCATATATGATACATTGAGTGTATCTTCTCTTGTATTCTTAAAATCTAAAGATGCAGTCTTTGAACATGCATGATCATGTTTGTTTGATTAGTTACCCCTCCCATGATTGTTTAGAGTCCAAAAACATGCAAGCAAAGATATTTAATGATTGAATATCATGCAAGATTTTTAATTTCAAATTGATAAATCTTTAGAGCTACATCAATATGTTGTTTGGTTCGGATCCGGTTCGGCCCGGTTCCGATTTTGGAATTTTATTCTTTGAATCTTTGGCCGCCTAAATCAGGAAAAAGGAGAAAATTTTTTTGGGTTTGTCTATCCGTGATTTGTCAGGATTGAGAGAGGGCTTAAATTGGTTCTCATCGTAAAAATGGAAAAACTCAAAGTTAGCTAGCACACCACCTGAAAAGAGGGTAAAATACAAAACTTTGTTTTATAATTAAATCACTCAATTCAGGTTGATGTTGCAATGTCAGAAAAATATGCTACTCCTGGAAGCCTTCTGGATCATCTTCAGCATACTCAGGGGTTCATTTCTAAAAATATGGTACAATATTCTTCATTTATCCAAGAGATTCAGAGTATTCTTTTATTTATTGTACTTGAATATTTATTGTTTTGTTCAATCTGGTTGAAATATTTACTTGATGGTCGAACTAACCTGCAAATAAAAAAGATGTTAAAGACGTCATTTATCATTGTTTGTCAATATAAATAATAAAAAAGAACTTATAAAACAAATAATAATATATTATATTAGATACATAAAAACATGATAGATGCATAGTTATATTATGCATACATACAGATACTAATAATTTTGAAACCTGACATTTTCAAATGTCTCCGACATCCGACATCCGACATTTAAATACCCAATCCGATATGTACCCGACATCCAACATTTAAAACATTGTGTACGAGTACGTTGCCCTACCCTCTTAAGAATATAAACGCCCTTACAAATATTAAAGAAACACCTACATTGTGTACAGCAGCCATACTGAATAGAAACCCATTTCAATGCATCCAACACCTCAGCACTTCCACAGCTCAAAGACATTGATCGACTCCATCGACTGACCGCGAGTTGAAAGTCATTGAAACAGCATCTTCAAGCCTGATCACAACAACTTTAACTAGCAGTTTCCCTACTTTTGAAACTCGGCGTCAATTAGCTGCACAAAGAATAAACACGTTGTTGAGATGCTTACATTGCTTGCACCATGACGTCCATAACCCTCTGACTTTCCGGCGAGAGTTAATCATCTCCGCCCCCTCGGCCTACAATTTGCGAGCTCGGCGGCGTAGAGCGCGGGGAGGCCGGATATCGGAGTTCTCTGAGTCCCAGCGTTGTGAAGGCCGTGAATGCCGGTGACGTGGTGGTGGCCGGCAACTAAGTGGATGGTGGAGTAAGCGCGCGGAGGACATTGACGTCGGCGCGAATCAGGAGCGTATGTAAACCCTAGATCCCATGCCCCTTCGCGCCTTTCAAACCTGAGACCCCGATCTCAACCGGCATGAATTTGAACCGGTTGAACCCTGGTTTAATTGATGAGCGTGAATTAACCAATCTAGCAAATCAACCCGCATGAATCTGAACCGGTTAACCCCTGGTTTAACAGAGGAGCCAGGGTGATCAATCCTGTTAGTTATTGATTTAGCCATTTCGACGATATTTGGGGGCAGGGGACCGGGTAAAGGGGCAGTAAAGTGCAGTGGTGCACTTTACGGTAAATTGCGGGCATCCATCAGCCCGTATTGATGCCCGCTGTTGAAATTTGTGAAGTGGAAGTGGGTGACGGGACAGGCCGGGCGGCCTGGGGCGGACAACATTGGCGGACTAGGCGGACTGGGCGGACTGAGATGTGCGGCCTGATGGAAGGTCTAGTGGGAAGCCAGTTGTTCTTCTGGGCGGTTTGCACGGGTTGAGTCCGCGGACTATGCGGCTTGGAGTCTGCGGATAGGGTGTTTGCTGATTGGCTTTGCCAAGGAGCGGCCTGTGCGGATGAAGGTTGCGGACTGGTGCATTGCTCAGTGGCCGCGGGTGCAAGCTTGTGCTGATAGGCGGTTGGCTCGTGTCCGCGGGAAGCTTGCGTACTGGAGTGTCCGCGGTGTGGGCTGTTGCGGACTGAGCTTAGAGCTTGGCTGAGGCCTTGTCGACCTCTGGTGGCACAGCAGGCGATTTGCTGTGGAGATCGATTGGCGGACTGGTTTTTGGAGTCCGGGGTTGGCTGCTGCTCTGGACAGAAGTGCGAGGAGCTCGCGGACTCATGGCGGTCTGTGCTAAGGTGTTTGGCGGACGAGATTTTGTGTCCGCCATGCTCGCATTGTCCCTTGATGGTTTTGGACTTGGTCACACTTTGTGCCAAGGCCATGGTGTCCGCGGTATCCGCCAAGTCCGCTGTGACCGGGCGGACTGTTGTCGTCTTCCTTTGGTCGTGGACTTGTGGCGGATTGGGGTGTGAGTCTTGCGGACTGCCTCGGGTTGGTGCGGACTGCCATTGAAGGGGTTTGCTGTCTTGTAGTGGTTGGAGCTTTGCGGGCTGATGCCTTGTCCGCATAGCTTGGGCGGACTGGAGAGGGTTCGACAATGGTTGCCTTGCTCTTGGCAGTTTTCCTTGGTATCCGGCTAAGTCCATGCGGACTCGGCGGACGTGTTTTTGCTATCGCGCGGGCTGGGGTGGTGACGCTATCTCTAGGGCGGTGACCACACTCCTCACCTCACCTATAAATAGGACCCCCCTGGCACATCTACAATAACTTGAGTGAACAGTAAGTTGGGGTGTGCAAGGAGCTGCGTCTGTGTTTGTCAGTCCGCGCAGATTGTTTCAGGCTGACGGTTTGCTGTGTGCAGGTCGCGCGGATAGCTTCAAGGAGCCAGGAGTTTGGCTGTGACTTCGGTCAAGTGCTTGGAAGTGTGCGGTCTCTGCGGACTCAGCAGGAGGTCGCTCTGCGGCTTGTCAGTTCTGTTTCATCTTTGCCAGCTTCAATAACCTGTCCGCCGGCTTCAGGCGGGTAGGGGTGTTTCCTCAGTTCAAGTTCAGCAGGAGGCGAATAACGGTGTGTCCGCGCGGCCTCGCGGCTTCGGCGGACTCCGTGTCTATTCGGCGGATTGCAGCATAGCTTGGGCGAGCTCAGCGGACTCGGCGACCTCCGCGACCTCGCGGTCTCGGCGGACTCGGGTGCTGTCCGCCCAGCTTGTTTTTTGGTGCTTTCTGTTTACAGCTGTGATACTAACGAAATCATGTCTCGCTATGTATGCCTCGCATTGTAAAAAAGTGAATGAATAAAAGACCTGCTTGTTCTTCCTTTGTTTGTTGGGATTTACCTTTGTACCTCTAGTCCTTGGTTTCCGCTGGTTCAATGTGCGAACTGGGTAGTTCCGAAGATATTAATTTGGCGTTTGGGCTATCTTGCTGACCACGTTGAGAAAATTTAACATGGTATCAGAGCGAGGTTTCTGAGGTTCAGTTGCGTGAGCGGGTGTCAGCCAGTGTTGTTACTCAGTGATTGAGTGGTGATCAACCTGTGTTGTTGCTCGGAGCTGCTGAAAGGTTGCCAACAGGTGTTGCAATGGAAGGGAGTTTTGCAAGAGGTCTGGGCATTGAACTCTTAACGCCGACTAACTTCAAGAAGTGGAAGTCGTGCATGAAGAGTTATCTTCTTGGCGAGGAGCTGTGGGAAGTCGTCGGTGGAGACGACAGAGAGGAAGTCACTGCTGCTTTCGGCACTGCTGAGTAGGTGAGGCTCTAGAGAAGAACAAATGCTAAGACGGAGTTCATTCTGAAGAGAGCTGTGTCTCCGGAACTGTTTGATCACATCATTGGATGTGAGTCGGCTGCTGATATTTGGACAACCATTGATGAGTTGTTCAATAGGAAGAATGTGGCGCGGCTTCAGTTCCTGGAGAATGAGTTGGCCAGGGCAACTCAGGGAGACCTTTCCATCTCCAAGTACTTCTTAAAGATGAAGAGCTTGTGTGCTGAGCTGTCAGCACTGGATCCTGATGAGCCTATCTCTGAGGCTAAGATGAAAAGGCACATTATCCGCGGCTTGCGGAAGGAGTATGTGGCCTTTGTCACATCTGTTCAAGGGTGGGCTACTCAGCCGTCGTTGCTGGAGCTGGAGAATCTGCTTGCCTCGCAGGAGAGCTTAGCAAGGCAGATGGCTGGAGTGAACCTGAATCAGGAAGGCAGCGAAGCTCTCTTCTCAGGAAAGAAGAAAGGATGGGAAGAGAAGAAGAAGAAGAAGGTGCAGGCCGCTGTTGAGAAGGAGACTTCAACTTCATATCCGCCGGAGAGGAGCAATGCTCCTAAGGACTGGAAGAAGAATCTGAAGTGCTACCGGTGTCATCAGCGAGGGCACTTCAAGCGGGACTGCAAGGTCAAACTGCAGCCTGGGCATGCTGCAGGAAAGGAGGAAGCTTGCTCGAGAAGTGAAGAAGCAGAATGGGGCGGAGCTTTCATGACGGGCACTTGTGTCGGGCCTTGTCTGCTGAGGACTTCAACAGCGAGTGGATCGTGGACTCCGGGTGTGGTCATCATCTCACCGGAGACAAATCGAAGTTCACCTCCATGCAGGCTTACTCAGGTAATGAAGCTATTATCACTGCTGATAATACTGTTTATGCAGTAGAGAAAGAGGGGGTCGTGTCATTGGGTAGTGATCAGGGGCCACTCACGTTAAGGAGTGTGTATCACGTGCCGGGCATGAAGAAAAACCTCTTCTCGGTGACCAACGCGGTGGACGCTGGGTATCACGTTCTGTTTGGGCCAACAGGCGTGAGGTTCCTTCGCAACGTATCAGCGGTAAAGGCTGATGTTGCTCATGTTGGGAGGAGGGTGAAGAACTTATTTGTTCTTTCCACCAGCGCTTATGTTGATAGAATGAGAGCCAATGATAGTGCTGCTATCTGGCATGAGAGGCTGGGGCATGTTGGCATGGACAAGCTGAAGGCTATGGCGAGTAGAAGTTTGGTGAGGGGGTTGTCGAAGTTGTCCTCCTTTGGTGATGGGCATGTTTGTGCGGGCTGTCAATACGGTAAGGCACATCGCCTTCCGTTTGATAAATCACAAACAAGGAGCAAGAAGTCACTGGAGTGTATTCATGGCGACTTGATGGGACCAACGGTTACTGCCAGCCTTGGTGGAAGCAAATACATGCTTGTCTTGGTTGATGACTACTCAAGGTATACTTGGGTGTACTTCTTAAAGGAGAAGTCGGAAGCCTTCCGTTTGTTCGTGGAGTTCAAGGAGTTGGTAGAAAGGCCGGCTTGGCTTGCGGATTAAGAAGCTTAGAACTGATAACGGGGGGGGGGGGGGTTTGTCTCCTCCGAGTTTTCTAACTTCTGCAGGAAGCACGGGATCAACAGGAGCTTACTTGTGCTCACACTCCACAACAAAATGGGGTAGCGGAGCGGAAGATCCGTCATTGACGGAGACCTGCAAATGCTGGCTTCATGCGAAAGATATCCCAAGGTCCTTTTGGGCGGAGGGAATGTCTTGTGCTGCTTATGTTATCAACCGGATGCCACTCAGCCCTATCAACATGAAGACTCCTGTTGAGCTGTTGCTGAAAGAGAAGCCGAGTGTTGAACACCTTAGGGTGTTCGGTTCAACTTGGTACGTGCATGTCCCGGATGCTTCACGGACAAAGCTGGATGCGAAGGCAAGGAAACTTGTCTTTGTTGGCTATGATGAGCGGAAGAAGGGATGGAAGTGCATGGACCCTGTGACGAAGAAGTTCGTGGTGTCAAGAGATGTTGTCTTTGACGAGCTGACGTCATATGGAGGTGGCTCGATGGAGCTAACCGGAAGTAGCAAGGTTGATGAGCAGCACCGGTGGAGGCTGCTTAAGGCTTGGAAGAGGAGCTTGCTGTTTCACCAGCAGCTCCTGTTGCTTCGAACTCCGAGGCTGAGCCTTCTGGCTCAGGAATCAGGGGGAGCACTGCTCAATGCTTGCCCGAGGTAGGAGTGGAGCCCGAAGAAACAACGGAAGCCGTGAGCAAGGAGCCATGTCTTCGGAGATCGAAGAGGGTGGTTAAGCCACCGGCTCGATACTGTGATGGGAATGCAGTGAGTTTTGTCTCCTGCTTCTTTGCAGGTCCTCTGGATGAGCGAGAGCCTGCAAACTTCAACGAGGCCACTAGAGTAAAGGAGTGGGATGATGCCATGAAGGAAGAGATTGATGTTCTGAAGAAGAATGAAACCTGGGACCTTGTGCCCAAGGTTGATGGCGTTACTCCGGTTACTTGCAAGTGGGTGTATAAGTTGAAGAAGAAGGCTGATGGGAGCATTGATCGATTCAAAGCTCGCCTGGTCGCTAGAGGATTCTCACAGCAGTATGGAGAAGACTATGAGGAGACATTCAGTCCAGTTGCGAAGATGACTTCTGTAAGAGTGGTGATCGCCTTGGCTGCTAGCAAGGGATGGAGGTTGTGGCAACTCAATGTGAAGAATGCCTTTCTTTACGGAGAGATTGACAAGGACATCTTCATGGATCAGCCGCTTGGTTTTGTCTCTGAGAAGCATCTGGACTATGTCTGCAAACTCAGGAAGGCTCTCTATGGGTTGAAGCAAGCTCCTCGAGCATGGTATGGGAAGATTGCAGAGTTCTTGCAATTCTGTGGATACCTAGCTTCCAACTCGGATTCAAGCTTGTTCGTTAAGAAGAAGGAAGAGCTACGAGTCTTGGTCCTGCTGTATGTGGATGACATGATCATCACAGGGAACTCGGAGGGGGAAGTAGCTAAGCTCAGGGCTGAGCTTGCTATACGCTTCGAGATGAAAGACTTGGGAGAGTTACATCACTTCTTGGTCTGGAAGTAGAGAGGAAGAGTGCGAGGTTCTCATTAGCCAGAAAGGATATGCTGATCGCATTGTGAAGCGGTTTGGCATGGGCGAAGGGAAGAAGTGCTCTACTCCACTGGAATCTGGGCTGAAGCTTCGACGAGATGAGGGAAGGGTTCTTCATGATCCCTTGGTGTTCAGGGCTCTTGTTGGGAGCTTGATTTATCTGACGATTACAAGGCCGGATATCGCTTATACTATTGGCCGAGTAAGTCGGTATATAAAGGGCTGAACCAAGGCCATCTACATCTAGTGGCGGCGAAGGGAATTCTGAAGTATGTCAAGGCGTCTTCTGACATGGGACTCCTCTATAGAAGGGACGCAGAGGTTGCGTTGCTCGGGTACACAGATGCTGACTATGGCGGTGATTCGGATGATCGAAGGTCTACTTCAGGTTATGTGTTCACTTGCGGTTCAGCTAGCATCTCGTGGTGTAGCAAGAAGCAGGACTCGGTGTCGGTTAACCACGGAGGCGGAGTATAAGGCTTCGGCCTTGGCTGCTCGGGAAGCCGTTTGGTTGAGGAGGCTTATAGAGGATGTTCATGAAGAAGTGCAAGGGCCTAACTTTACTCCGGGGTGACAATGAGAGTGCTCTCAAACTGGTTAACAATCCAGTGTGTCACGCTAGGACCAAACATATAGAGATTGATCACCACTTCATCAGGGAGAAAGTGTTGGAGGGGTCTCTGCTGGTCGGGCATGTTCGGAGTGAAGATAATCTTGCTGACATCTTCACAAAGCCACTGTCGAAGGGGCCCTTTGAACGCTTGCGCAGCTTGCTGGGCTTGGTCACACTTCCCACTTCAAGGGGGAGTGTTGAAATTTGTGAAGTGGAAGTGGGTGACGGGACAGGCCGGGCGGCCTGGGACGGACAACATTGGCGGACTAGGCGGACTGGACGGACTGAGATGTGCGGCCTGGTGGAAGTCTAGTGGGAAGCCAGTTGTTCTTCTGGGCGGTTTGCACGGTTGAGTCCGCGGACTATGCGGCCTGGAGTCTGCGGATAGGGTGTTTGCTGATTGGCTTTGCCAAGGAGCGGCCTGTGCGGATGAAGGTTGCGGACTGGTGCATTTGCTCAGTGGCCGCGGGTGCAAGCTTGTGCTGATAGGCGGGTTGGCTCGTGTCCGCGGAAGCTTGCGGACTGGAGTGTCCGCGGTGTGGGCTGTTGCGGACTGAGCTTAGAGCTTGGCTGAGGCCTTGTCGAGCTCTGGTGGCATAGCAGGCGATTTGCTGTGGAGATCGATTGGCGGACTGGTTTTGGAGTCCGGGGTTGGCTGCTGCTCTGGACAGAAGTGCGAGGAGCTCGCGGACTCATGGCGGTCTGTGCTAAGGTGTTTGGCGGACGGGATTTTGTGTCCGCCATGCTCGCATTGTCCCTTGATGGTTTTGGACTTTGTCACACTTGTGCCAAGGCCATGGTGTCCGCGGTATCCGCCAAGTCCGCTGTGACCGGGCGGACTGTTGCTGTCTTCCTTTGGTCGTGGACTTGTGGCGGATTGGGGTGTGAGTCTTGCGGACTGCCTCGGGTTGATGCGGACTGCCATTGAAGGGGTTTGCTGTCTTGTAGTGGTTGGAGCTTTGCGGGCTGATGCCTTGTCCGCATAGCTTGGGCGGACTGGAGAGGGTTCGCCAATGGTTTGCCTTGCTCTTGGCGGTTTTCCTTGGTATCCGGCTAAGTCCATGCGGACTCGGCGGACGGTGTTTTTGCTATCGCGCGGGCTGGGGTGGTGACGCTATCTCTAGGGCGGTGACCACACTCCTCACCTCACCTATAAATAGGACCCCCTGACACATCTACAGTAACTTGAGTGAACAGTAAGTTGGGTGTGCAAGGAGCTTCGGTCTGTGTTTGTCAGTCCGCGCGGATTGTTTCAGGCTGACGGTTTGCTGTGTGCAGGTCGCGCGGATAGCTTCAAGGAGCCAGGAGGTTTGGCTGTGACTTCGGTCAAGTGCTTGGAAGTGTGTGGTCTCTGCGGACTCAGCAGGAGGTCGCTCTGCGGCTTGTCAGTTCTGTTTCATCTTTGCCAGCTTCAATAACCTGTCCGCCGGCTTCAGGCGGGTAGGGGTGTTCCTCAGTTCAAGTTCAGCAGGAGGCGAATAACGGTGTGTCCGCGCGGCCTCGCGGCTTCGGCGGACTCCGTGTCTATTCGGCGGATTGCAGCATAGCTTGGGCGAGCTCAGCGGACTCGGCGACCTCGGCGACCTCGCGGTCTCGGCGGACTCGGTGCTGTCCGCCCGGCTTGTTTTTTGGTGCTTTCTGTTTACAGCTGTGATACTAGCGAAATCATGTCTCGCTATGTATGCCTCACATTGTAAAGAAGTCAATGAATAAAAGACCTGCTTGTTCTTCCATTGTTTGTTGGGATTTACCTTTGCACCTCTAGTCCTTGGTTTCCGCTGGTTCAACGTGCGAACTGGGTAGTTCCGAAGATATTAATTTGGCGTTTGGGCTATCTTGCTGACCACGTTGAGGAAAATTTAACACCCGCACACATCTCAAAGTGCAGGTATCCACGTAGATAGCTAGCTGCTCGCATTTTATAGTAAACTGCATTACCCTCACTTTACCGCCCTCTTAACCCCAACAGACCGTTGTTTTTACTAAAGCAACGCCAAACATTGATATAAGAGCAGCGGCGGCAAAATGTATTTCTCAAAATAATAATGATACTGCTTCATTTGATACAGTGGGTCATGGACCGCGTTCCGCTGTCTAGAAATCCATCGTGCTGGAAAGAATGAACCTCAAAACTCCTCTGCTCTTCGCTTCTCCTCAGTAGAATTTGTTTGTTTGGATATCCTCCTGCACTTGGGAAGGAAATTTTTGTGTCACTTGGGAATCATCTTATGTGCTTATTTGAGGTTTGTGCAGTCGAGAAATCAAGTTAGGTAAAGAGGGACAAGCCACTTCAACAAAGATGGGCAGAAGAAATTGCTAGCCAATTTCGCAGTATAATTTATGAATAGGTTTCATATTTGCAATCAGTTAAGTTTGTCATCTTAATATTATTTCAACAGAGATGCATGCAATTTTCACCAATGTTTCTTTCATACAAACAAAATAGTTTACAGTTTTTTAAGGCTGCTGTTATTAAAAAATTTATTTTTGTTGTTAGCAATTATTACTGTTAGTAAATCATAAAATTTAAAAATGACTAATTTGGTTTGGCGGTGGGGGGTCGATCCGGCGGATGGAAATGGAGTGTTCGAATCGGAGGGGGGAGGTGGCTTCTCCAAACGGAGCTTTTTTGGGCGTTTCTCAAGGCGGGCGGGTGGAAACGGAGCAAACGCCGCAGGGGTTCATTTGTTTATCCGCCTTCCGGTGGCGTTTGTCCAAAACGGAGCGGCAAAACGCTGAACCAAATAAAGCCTAAATGAAAATTAATTGGTTACTACCAAATCACTCAAATTTTTTTAAAAAAATACTCCCAAAAATAATATTTGTACTATACTATATCATTTGGCTTAGAAATTGAGTTGCAGGTACCCCTAAATATATTTGATTTTTAATTCTTACAAAGACGTGTTGTATATACGAGTTAAGTGTATATAAAAATATACGTGCATTTTTAAAATGCGTCTTATATATGCATTTTCATGAGAAGTGTTCAACATAAAAGTTGTAGATCTCGACGAGATCTCCAACTTTCATGTTGAACACTTTTTGATTTGAAGCAGTTTACACCCCCGATTTGGCCCCTAAAAAATTCACGTCGAACATATGTACGGACACCCGGGTTGGGCGTGATATTTTTTGGGGGCCAAATCGGGGGGGGGGGGGGGGGGGGGCTAAAACGGCTTCAAATTAAAAAGTGCTCAACATGAAAGTTGTAGATCTTCTCGAGGTCTACAACTTTCATGTTGAACACTTTTTTGATTTGAAGTATTTTAGACCCCCGATTTGACCCTCGACGCAGTTCAAAAAAACGTGAAGCAAAATAGAATTTGCTGGAAGTCATTCCGCCCTGCTGACTCCCCCCTGCTGACTTGAACCGGTGGTTCAAGTTTTGGGTTATAATTACTTTTTTTACTAAAGGTCTATATAAACAATTGATTATCTGTATTAGATTCAAGAATAATATTAATGAAGTTTTTCAAATTTCCTCTTCCTCCTTCCCTGTTCTTCTCTCTTCTTGCAGCCTCTCTATGGTTTTCTTCTCATTAGTTTATTGTTACATTGATGCTCTCGTCTTCTTGAACACCACCCTCTCATTACAATGCCAGCGGGAACAAGATCACACGACGATGACCACCGGCCTCGTGACATTCACGAGGCGCTTCAGGAGGAACACCGCGCAAGAACATCCCAGTTTGATGCTTTCCGCCAAGAAACATAGGCGCAACACAATCTTTTGACACAACAAATACTCGCAACCAGGGATCAAGCTTCCGATCAGATTATGGAATTACGCAACGACATGAAGGCCCTTACTGCGAGCGTCCAACGCTCCCTGGAGTTACAAACAGCAGAATGAACAAACAGCCAGAACAATGCACAGGACAATCATCATTTCTTGCCCACGATTCGCTGAAGGAGATCCAACCGACTGGCTGTATGAACTTAAAAATTTCTTTACTTATAATGCAATTAACCCCCATGAATTCTTAATTTATGCAGCGTTACACTTAGACAAACTCGCTTCACGATGGTATCAGACCACCCTCACTGATCATTCATCCTTACTTTTGATTTTTTTGTTCAGGCAATCATGAAACGATTTGGCCCATGCGCATATGAAAACCCTCAAGGCGCACTCACAAAATTAACTCAAATCACCTCTGTACTGGATTATAAGAAAGACTTTGAGGATCTTAAAAACCGCGTTCCGGGCCTCGACCCCACGTTTACCAAAAATATGTTTATATCAGGATTACAACCAATTATTCAGAGTCAAGTCTTGATCCATGACCCGCCTGATTTAGATTCTGCTTTTGCCATGGCTCGATTAATCGAAGCACAAACACGTTTAGGACCTAGGCCTCACGTACCCACATCAAAACACGGTTTTCAACAAACGAACACAACTTGGCAACCTCCACGTTTACCACCATCTACTCCCCCAAATAAGCAATCGTTTATTAAACGTCTTTCTCCACAAGAACTACAGATTAGACGTGACAAAGGTCTTTGTTATAATTGTGACGACAAATTCCAACCAGGCCACAAATGTAAAGGAAAATGAGTCTTATGTTTTTTCCAAGGAACAGATGATGAGGACCCACCAGACCCACCCGACCACTTATCCGACATTGAGGATGACTCGCCTACGTTACTGGCCACTGTACAAACGCTATCGGATCCTCAAGCGGCCGATCCCTTCGTTTTACTGGACAGATACTAGGCCTACCAGTCGAAATTTTAATCGATAGCGGCAGCTCGCACAACTTTATCTCACCACGAATGGCCAAATTCCTGAATCTACCCATCTATTCAGTTCAAGAGTTTCCAGTTTTATTAGGTAATGGTTCCACCATCAACTGCCAAGGGATGTGTAAGAATGTCCAGTTGCTCATCCAGACCCATCCTTTTACAGTCCAATTATTTGTCTTAGATATTAAAGGGGCAGACATAATATTGGGAGTACGATGGTTACAACCACTAGGGCCAGTAACTACCGATTACTCTAACCTTACCATGTCTTATACAACCCTTCACGGACAAATCACCCTATGGGGTCATAATAGTTGTTCCGAGGGTCAGATTTCATCATCGCAACTATCCCGCTTACTTACTTTACAACCCTTGGCCACTTGCTGGTTAATAACCTCTAATACAATTTTCCCATCAACACTGGAATCCAACACTACACATATTACATTCCCAACACCACTTACAACACTCCTCCAGGAGTATGCTGCCTTGTTCGAGGAACCCTGTTCCTTGCCCCCTTTGCGGAACATTGACCATCAAATAGTCTTAGAATCAGGTTCCCAAGCTCCCAATATTAAACACTATCGATATCCTTATTACCAAAAAAAATGAAATTGAAAGACTAATACAAGACATGCTCCATAAAAATCATATAAGATCCAGTACTTCCAGCTTTTCATCGCCCGTACTTTTGGTTAAAAAAAAGGATGGCACCTGGCGATTTTGTATAGACGGTAGAGCTTTAAATAAAATCACAACTAAGGACCGTTTTCCAATTCCGACAATCGACAAATTATTAGACGAACTTCATCACGCCAGAATCTTTACAAAATTGGATCTTCGATCCGGATATCATCAAATCCGAATGGCTGAGCAAGATATTCATAAAACTTCTTTTCGCACACACCAAGGACATTACGAGTTTACCGTAATGCCATTTGGTCTGTCGAAGGCTCCATCCACCTTCCAATCTTTAATGAACAGTATTTTTCAAAACTATTTACGGAAGTTTGTCGTAGTCTTCTTTGATGATATATTACTGTATAGTTCCTCTCAGGATGAACATTATGCCCATCTTAAAATAGTTTTTAGTACCCTCTCGCAACATCACCTTCACATCAAAAAATCAAAATGCTCTTTCATGACTACAACTATAGAATTTTTAGGACACATAATTACTGCGGGAACAGTAGGTCCGACTCAATTAAACTTAGAAGCGATTAAAAATTTTCCGATTCCCAAAAACCAAAAGGATGTTAGGGCATTTTTAGGTTTGACTGGATACTATCGAAAATTTATCAAAAATTATGCATTCATAGCTAATTCCTTAACTGATTTACTCAAACAGGGTCCCTTTCAATGGACCGACAAAACACAACTTGCTTTTGACCAATTAAAAGGCTTTTTGCTCGCCGCCCCAATCTTAACCTTACCTAATTTTACTTTACCTTTTGAATTGGAAACAGACGCATCAGGAGTGGGAATAGGGGCCGTTCTATCACAACTAAACAAACCAATCGCATATTTCAGTAAGAAACTAACTGAACTTATGAAAAAAAATCTACTTACGTAAGAGAGATGTATGCCATTATTACCGCTGTCGCTAAATGGCGACAATACCTCTTGGGGCAACAATTTATCATCTACACAGACCATCAAAGTCTGCATCATTTACTTACCCAAGACTTACACACACCAGAGCAACATTATTTTTTCTCAAAATTACTAGGCTATGATTACGTTATTAAGTATAAGCCAGGAAAACATAATGTTGTAGCAGACGCCTTATCACGGGTGGATTCAACCCTAGATCAACCCCCATCACTGAGCCTCCAAGTCCTGTCTATGCCAATCTCCCCCCTTTTGGAGGGGCTGGACACAGAATACACCCAGGATAACTATACTCAACAATTTAAGGAGCAACTACAGACAGCACCACACCTCCACCCCAATTGGTCAATTAAAGGCCCATACATTTACAACAAGCATCGCCTATACATTCCAGAAAAATCAAAATTAACGACTACACTAATCAGGGAGGCCCACGATAGTTTATGGGGGGTCATTCCGGTGTCAAGGGCACAACTCACCGTTTACAACAGCAATTTTACTGGCCCAACTTAGCTAAACAGGTTGAATTATACGTTAGCAACTGTGATCTATGCCAAAAAGCGAAACCCAGTAATCATTTACCCTATGGATTACTGCAGCCCCCTACCAACGCCCACTAAATTATGGGCAGATCTTACGATGGATTTTATCACACATCTACCTAGCTCACACTCCACTACAATCATTATGGTTATAGTTGATAGATTTTCAAAAGCAGTTCATTTTTCCCCAATAAAAACTTTAACAGGTCCCATAGTTGCCAACAATTTTTGGGAATCTGTGGGTAAATTACATGGTATCCCAGAGACAATCATTTCTGATCGAGATACCATCTTTTTAAGTAATTTCTGGACAGAACTGTTCACACTTCAGAGAACGAAGTTAAAATATAGTTCAGCATACCATCCGCAAATAGACGGTTTAACAGAATGCCTGAACAGATCTTTAGAACAATACCTCCGTATTTTTTGTAATCATAATCATAAAAAATGGTTTACTCTTCTTAGTTATGCTGAATATTTTTTTAATACCTCATATAACTCCGCGATCGGCATGACTCCTTATGAAGTTATGTTCGGTCGCACTCCACCTGGCTTACTTTCTTACAGCCCAGGGAGCACGACAAATGAAGCAGTCGAAACAACACTACAAAAGAGGGAGAAACTCATCCAGCAACTAAAGGACAACCTAAACAAATCACAGCAGAGGATGAAGACAAACGCATACAAGCACAGAATGGACTTACAACTCACTCCTGGGGAGTGGGTGCTTCTTAAACTCCATCCTTATAGACAATTATCACTCGGGCGCACGGTGAACAAAAAACTGTGTTTGAAATACTATGGTCCATACCAGGTTCTACAGATCATCGGTAAAACGGCTTACCGTTTGACCCTTCCTCCAGAGGTCAAAATCCACCCGATTTTTCACATCTCCATGCTAAAAAAATATAAAGGAGTGTCAGCGCCTCAAGGAATTACTCTCCCAGCAAACCATTGGAAGAACAATCCTCTTCATCAGCCACTGGCAGTGGTCGCTACTCGAAAACTACTACGCCAAGATCAGGAAACTACACAAGATTTGATACAGTGGGAAGGCTTGCGACCAGAAGACAGCACATGGGAAGATCTGTCTTCCTTGGTAGATTTTCCCAATATCGCAGAACAACTTTGCACACTGCCGGAAAATACATGGAAACAAAAGGGAAAACGAAGCGCCCGACGGAAACCCACCACAACACTCCATGCATGACTGCGACTGCTAGCCACGGGAACACCAAAAAAATATAGAGAAACAACACAAAAATCAAGCAAGCAGAGAAACGAAGAAGAGTAGCTCGAACGATATCAACACTTCCCCAACTAACACTATTCTACAGCAGCGATGGAAGATGGAACTCACCCAGCGGCGAATAGGAGTTGCAGATCAGTCAACATCCAGCCTTTACTCAACATATCTGCTCTTACACTACATCATTTCTGCCTTCTCTACTACTTCGCTGAGGACTCCAGATCTCCCCGCCGCCGGTTAGGGTTTTTCCTTTCGTGATGCCAATACCGCAGGAACGCTAAACGGCTTCAAATTAAAAAGTGCTCAACATGAAAGTTGTAGATCTTCTCGAGGTCTACAACTTTCATGTTGAACACTTTTTTGATTTGAAGCATTTTAGACCCCCGATTTGACCCTCGACGCAGTTCAAAAAAACGTGAAGCAAAATAGAATTTGCTGGAAGTCATTCCCCCCTGCTGACTCCCCCCTGCTGACTTGAACCGGGTGGTTCAAGTTTTGGGTTATAATTACTTTTTTTACTTTCATAAGAGGCTCCTGTTTCATTAGGGCAAGAAATAGAGCAGGGCCGGCTCCTCTCCACGATAGGGCATAACAGCGACTGGGCGAAATCGGCAAGAAACAGGTCGATCGGAGGCTTCAACGGCTAGGTGAAATCACGAAGGAGAAGGCCGCATCCTCTTCCCCAACTCCAGACGAGATCCTCTCAGGGAGGCAGCGACTCCAGTGGAGAAAGGGGTCGGAGGCGGCTCAGCCCTTCTGTTCAGTTTAGGGGGACGAAAGGGGCGACCCAATTTTTTCCTTATCCAGTCCAGTCCAGGGCTTGAAGAGAAGTGACGACTTCGTTTTTTTTGAAGGGGTTAAGATCATCGTTCAAGGCTGCTGGGAGCGCGAGACCGGTGATGTCTTGAACGCTGGTGAATCTAAGGAATGGTTGTGGAAACCTTGGTGCTTCAGGTTATATTGTTCTTGTTTCACCCTCTCTATTTTAAACACTCTGACTATAGTGGATCTTTTCTAGGCTCTTCCCGTGGATGTAGGAGCTTCTCTCTGAACCATTTAATCTCTGTGTCGTTTGTGTGCTTGATTTTATTTTTGCTTTATTTTTCTTAATTTTACGATCATTGTTATTCCGTTGCGCGTTCCGCGATGACGAGTGATTGCGTATAATTTCATAACAATTAGTATCAAAGATAGGTTATAGTCCTCAGAAATTCCTAAGTAGAGCAATGTAACAGGATATCATCACCTACAGGTATCCATCACCGCTGGAGAATCCAGTCAGCCAATCCTAGGACAGGAATTCAATTCAAAGCGGTAACCTTACCTGAGATGTGACAACAAATAATATGAGGAACAGCCACGATGATCTCCCTCTTCCAACAATCCTCCAGATGACGACAGGTGGCAAAGATTTCGGATTGCTCAGCCACACGATGAGATATTGCATCCAGCTCACAACCTTTCACTCGTTATAATGCTTGTAACGACTATATCTTAATAAAGGTCTATATAAACAATTGATTACCTGTATTAGATTCAAGAATAATATTAATGAAGTTTTTCAAATTTCCTCTTCCTCCTTCCCCTGTTCTTCTCTCTTCTTGCAGCCTCTCTATGGTTTCTTCTCATTAGTTTATTGTTACATTGCTGCTCTCGTCTTCTTGAACACCACCCTCTCGTTACAATGCCAGCGGGAACAAGATCACACGACGATGACCACCGGCCTCGTGACATTCACGAGGCGCTTCAGGAGGAACACCGCGCAAGAACATCCCAGTTTGATGCTTTCCGCCAAGAAACATAGGCGCAACACAATCTTTTGACACAACAAATACTCGCAACCAGGGATCAAGCTTCCGATCAGATTATGGAATTACGCAACGACATGAAGGCCCTTACTGCGAGCGTCCAACGCTCTCTGGAGTTACAAACAGCAGAATGAACAAACAGCCAGAACAATGCACAGGACAATCATCATTTCTTGCCCACGATTCGCTGAAGGAGATCCAACCGACTGGCTGTATGAACTTAAAAATTTCTTTACTTATAATGCAATTAACCCCCATGAACTCTTAATTTATGCAGCGTTACACTTAGACAAACTCGCTTCACGATGGTATCAGGCCACCCTCACTGATCATTCATCCCTTACTTTTGATTTTTTTGTTCAGGCAATCATGAAACGATTTGGCCCATGCGCATATGAAAACCCTCAAGGCGCACTCACAAAATTAACTCAAATCACCTCTGTACTGGATTATAAGAAAGACTTTGAGGATCTTAAAAACCGCGTTCCGGGCCTCGACCCCACGTTTACCAAAAATATGTTTATATCAGGATTACAACCAATTATTCAGAGTCAAGTCTTGATCCATGACCCGCCTGATTTAGATTCTACTTTTGCCATGGCTCGATTAATCGAAGCACAAACACGTTTAGGACCTAGGCCTCACGTACCCACATCAAAACACGGTTTTCAACAAACGAACACAACTTGGCAACCTCCACGTTTACCACCATCTACTCCCCCAAATAAGCAATCGTTTATTAAACGTCTTTCTCCACAAGAACTACAGATTAGACGTGACAAAGGTCTTTGTTATAATTGTGACGACAAATTCCAACCAGGCCACAAATGTAAAGGAAAATGAGTCTTATGTTTTTTCCAAGGAACAGATGATGAGGACCCACCAGACCCACCAGACCACTTATCCGACATTGAGGATGACTCGCCTACGTTACTGGCCACTGTACAAACGCTATCGGGATCCTCAAGCGGCCGATCCCTTCGTTTTACTGGACAGATACTAGGCCTACCAGTCGAAATTTTAATCGATAGCGGCAACTCGCACAACTTTATCTCACCACGAATGGCCAAATTCCTGAATCTACCCATCTATTCAGTTCAAGAGTTTCCAGTTTTATTAGGTAATGGTTCCACCATCAACTGCCAAGGGATGTGTAAGAATGTCCAGTTGCTCATCCAGACCCATCCTTTTACAGTCCAATTATTTGTCTTAGATATTAAAGGGGCAGACATAATATTGGGAGTACGATGGTTACAACCACTAGGGCCAGTAACTACCGATTACTCTAACCTTACCATGTCTTATACAACCCTTCACGGACAAATCACCCTATGGGGTCATAATAGTTGTTCCGAGGGTCAGATTTCATCATCGCAACTATCCCGCTTACTTACTTTACAACCCTTGGCCACTTGCTGGTTAATAACCTCTAATACAATTTTTCCATCAACACTGGAATCCAACACTACACATATTACATTCCCAACACCACTTACAACACTCCTCCAGGAGTATGCTGCCTTGTTCGAGGAACCCTGTTCCTTGCCCCTTTGCGGAACATTGACCATCAAATAGTCTTAGAATCAGGTTCCCAAGCTCCCAATATTAAACACTATCGATATCCTTATTACCAAAAAAAATGAAATTGAAAGACTAATACAAGACATGCTCCATAAAAATCATATAAGACCCAGTACTTCCAGCTTTTCATCGCCCGTACTTTTGGTTAAAAAAAGGATGGCACCTGGCGATTTTGTATAGACGGTAGAGCTTTAAATAAAATCACAACTAAGGACCGTTTTCCAATTCCGACAATCGACAAATTATTAGACGAACTTCATCACGCCAGAATCTTTACAAAATTGGATCTTCGATCCGGATATCATCAAATCTGAATGGCTGAGCAAGATATTCATAAAACTGCTTTTCGCACACACCAAGGACATTACGAATTTACCGTAATGCCATTTGGTCTGTTGAATGCTCCATCCACCTTCCAATCTTTAATGAACAGTATTTTTCAAAACTATTTACGGAAGTTTGTCGTAGTCTTCTTTGATGATATATTACTGTATAGTTCCTCTCAGGATGAACATTATGCCCATCTTAAAATAGTTTTTAGTACCCTCTCGCAACATCACCTTCACATCAAAAAATCAAAATGCTCTTTCATGACTACAACTATAGAATTTTTAGGACACAAAATTACTGCGGGAACAGTAGGTCCGACTCAATTAAACTTAGAAGCGATTAAGAATTTTCCGATTCCCAAAAACCAAAAGGATGTTAGGGCATTTTAGGTTTGACTATATACTATCGAAAATTTATCAAAAATTATGCATTCATAGCTAATTCCTTAACTGATTTACTCAAACAGGGTCCCTTTCAATGGACCGACAAAACACAACTTGCTTTTGACCAATTAAAAGGCTTTTTGCTCGCCGCCCCAATCTTAACCTTACCTAATTTTACTTTACCTTTTGAATTGGAAACAGACGCATCAGGAGTGGGAATAGGGGCCGTTCTATCACAACTAAACAAACCAATCGCATATTTCAGTAAGAAACTAACTGAACTTATGAAAAAAAAAATCTACTTACATAAGAGAGATGTATGCCATTATTACCGCTGTCGCTAAATGACGACAATACCTCTTGGGCAACAATTTATCATCTACACAGACCATCAAAGTCTGCATCATTTACTTACCCAAGACTTACACACACCAGAGCAACATTATTTTTTCTCAAAATTACTAGGCTATGATTACGTTATTAAGTATAAGCCAGGAAAACATAATGTTGTAGCAGACGCCTTATCACGGGTGGATTCAACCCCAGATCACCCCCATCACTGAGCCTCCAAGTCCTGTCTATGCCAATCTCCCCCTTTTGGAGGGGCTGGACACAGAATACACCCAGGATAACTATACTCAACAATTTAAGGAGCAACTACAGACAGCACCACACCTCCACCCCAATTGGTCAATTAAAGGCCCATACATTTACAACAAGCATCGCCTATACATTCCAGAAAAATCAAAATTAACGACTACACTAATCAGGGAGGCCTACGATAGTTTATGGGGGGGGGGGGGTCATTCCGGTGTCAAGGGCAAAACTCACCATTTACAACAGCAATTTTACTGGCCCAACTTAGCTAAACAGGTTGAATTATACGTTAGCAACTGTGATCTATGCCAAAAAGCGAAACCCAGTAATCATTTACCCTATGGATTACTGCAGCCCCTACCAACGCCCACTAAATTATGGGCAGATCTTACGATGGATTTTATCACACATCTACCTAGCTCACACTCCACTACAATCATTATGGTTATAGTTGATAGATTTTCAAAAGCAGTTCATTTTTCCCCAATAAAACTTTAACAGGTCCCATAGTTGCCAACAATTTTTGGGAATCTGTGGGTAAATTACATGGTATCCCAGAGACAATCATTTCTGATCGAGATACCATCTTTTTAAGTAATTTCTGGACAGAACTGTTCAGACTTCAGGGAACGAAGTTAAAATATAGTTCAGCATACCATCCGCAAACAGACGGTTTAACAGAACGCCTGAACAGATCTTTAGAACAATACCTCCGTATTTTTTGTAATCATAATCATAAAAAATGGTTTACTCTTCTTAGTTATGCTGAATATTTTTTTTAATACCTCATATAACTCCGCGATCGGCATGACTCCTTATGAAGTTATGTTCGGTCGCACTCCACCTGGCTTACTTTCTTACAGCCCAAGGAGCACGACAAATGAAGCAGTCGAAACAACACTACAAAAGAGGGAGAAACTCATCCAGCAACTAAAGGACAACCTAAACAAATCACAGCAGAGGATGAAGACAAACGCAGACAAGCACAGAATGGACTTACAACTCACTCCTGGGGAGTGGGTGCTTCTTAAACTCCATCCTTATAGACAATTATCACTCGGGCGCACGGTGAACAAAAATTGTGTTTGAAATACTATGGTCCATACCAGGTTCTAGAGATCATCGGTAAAACGGCTTACCGTTTGACCCTTCCTCCAGAGGTCAAAATCCACCCGTTTTTCACATCTCCATGCTAAAAAAATATAAAGGAGTGCCAGCGCCTCAAGGAATTACTCTCCCAGCAAACCATTGGAAGAACAATCCTCTTCATCAGCCACTGGCAGTGGTCGCTACTCGAAAACTACTACGCCAAGATCAGGAAACTACACAAGGTTTGATACAGTGGGAAGGCTTGCGACCAGAAGACAGCACATGGGAAGATCTGTCTTCCTTGGTAGATTTTCCCAATATCGCAGAACAACTTCGCACACTGCCGGAAAATACATGGAAACAAAAGGGAAAACGAAGCGACCGACGGAAAACCACCACAACACTCCACGCATGACTGCGACTGCTAGCCACAGGAACACCAAAAAATATAGAGAAACAACACAAAATCAAGCAAGCAGAGAAACGAAGAAGAGTAGCTCGAACGATATCAACACTTCCCCAACTAACACTATTCTACAGCAGCGATGGAAGATGGAACTCACCCAGCGGCGAATAGGAGTTGCAGATCAGTCAACATCCAGCCTTTACTCAACATATCTGCTCTTACACTACATCATTTCTGCCTTCTCTACTACTTCGCTGAGGACTCCAGATCTCCCCGCCGCCGGTTAGGGTTTTTCCTTTCGTGATGCAAATACCGCAGGAACGCTGAGGACAGCGTTTTAAAAGCAGGGGTGAACTGTAACAGGATATCATCACCTACAGGTATCCATCACCGCTGGAGAATCCAGTCAGCCAATCCTAGGACAGGAATCCAATTCAAAGCGGTAACCTTACCTGAGATGTGACAACAAACAATATGAGGAACAACCACGATGATCTCCCTCTTCCAACAATCCTCCAGATGACGACAGGTGGCAAAGATTTCGGATTGCTCAGCCACACGATGAGATATTGCATCCAGCTCACAGCCTTTCACTCGTTATAATGCTTGTAACGGCTATATCTTAATAAAGGCCTATATAAACAATTGATTACCTGTATTAGATTCAAGAAGAATATTAATGAAGTTTTTCAAGTTTCCTCTTCCTCCTTCCCCTGTTCTTCTCTCTTCCTGCAGCCTCTCTATGACTTTCTTCTCATTAGTTTAGAGTATTGTTACAAGTAATGACGGAAAAATTCAAAATTCCAAAGTACGATGACAAGATTTCGCAATCACTGGATCTTGAGACTCATCTCCTGATTCCACTTGAATGGTCGCATGTTAGGTTGGCAATCACATCTCAAGATTCAAGAAGAGGGGGTTCTACTTGAAAGGTAATTGTTTATATAGATTCGCACAACATCAATTGTTGTGGAAGGTCTCCTAGTCTTTATTTGTTAGGGTTGATGTTCTTCTCATGTAAAAATTATTTGAAATTTAACCTCTGCTATTCTCCTGTAAATGTCGCCGCCCGCACAGAGGGCTCTCGTGCCTTGTCACTCATGTCTGTGTGTGTGCGTGCATGCATGGGTGCGTGCGTGTGTGGGTGTGGGTGTGTGTGATTGAGAGGTGTACCACCTAAGACGATCCCATAAAATGATGACCAGCAATTATCACCTGATGGTAAAATGATCACCAATTATCATTTTTGCCAATCGCAAAAGACATTGTTTACCTATCACGATAGTTGCAAAAACAATGTTTTTGCCCAAGCTTTTGTTGTGGAAGCCCTCATGCGTGGGATTCTTGAAACCAGGGCACATCTTCGTCTTCCTTAGCCTCCTCCATCATCCTTCCATCCACGGCACTCCAAAGGCATTCCAAAGTTAGGGCATCGATAATCTGCATTCTCCTCTGAAATAGTTTCAATGAAGTACTAATTTGAGATAATAACCCTTGATGAATACAGTCACAACTCCTCCCCACCTATGCATAATCATTCAAATGGCCTCTCAAGGTGAAGCATTCAATTTCTCCAACCTTTCGAATTTTATGATTCATAATGTTTAGCGGCCTCTTTTTGCATCATAATTGATTTGTGATGTATTCATTCAATCGTTGTGAGAACTAATTAGTTAATGTGAAGGTTTCAAGTAATATGATTCAAAAATTTTGCAAACCTCTCATTGCATGATCGTTTTTAATGTTTTTTTAATTGTTGCAAGAACTAAGAGGCAATTAAAATTGTGTTGTGCACACAACATACACCCCCCTTTGTTGTGCAATTCAATTTTAACATGCTCTTCTAATCATTGATGATGAAGGTCCCGTTAATGTGAAGCTTTCATGTTATATGGTTCAAAATTTTTGCAAGCCTCTTATTTTCACCGGTCTTAACCGCTTGATCGGTGAAAATAAGTCCCCACAAACAGAGTCTTAATCTTTTATGTCAAATGATTTTTCGAAATGTAATTATTTTCAGCATTATAAAGCAATATGCTAATTTCAACTATGTATCAATGACAATTCAACTATGTTAGCCTTAAACAAATATATAGAAAGGGTTAGGGATAGTGGAGAAGCCCGTTTGTATGTGAGCGCAACCTACAAGAGAGCGGTTGATTGAGCACGAACAAAATCCGTGTGAAACTGCTAGTATATATAAATTTGATAAAACACTAATCCTGTGGACACATCTTAATTCACATAGGGTTTATATATAATCCCAAGTTAATTAGAAAATCTAACTATATAAAATTGATGTTTACATGAATATTGGTATATCTAGTTTATAACAATGTGGTACTTAAATTATCCCTCATAGAGTCACGGGTTTCAAATACTCACAATTAAAACATATATGAAAAAAATATGAATAATATAGCCAAAGTTATGCAAAATTATTTAAGTAAAATAGTTGTAAAGATGTCACCAAATAATAATGTTTGAAGCCGAAATTGGTGTCGTTAGAACATGTTGTCATGGTTTTATACAAATCTATATATGTTGAGAATATTCTGAAATGATAGAAAAGAATCATGTATATGTGATAAAGTCTAGTGTAGAAGAGTGAAATAATCTAGTCTTCTCATTGTGTGGGTAAATCTAGTTCTTTTTGGGTTTAGTAGGGAAAAGAGGAGGTGAGTTATATAAGGTGAATACCACTTCTCATTTGAATCATCCATGATGTGGAGCTTGTTGACGTAGTGAGTCTCCTCTTGTGAGAGTTGAGTGCTTATGAGTGTTGAGTGTTGTTGTATATTTTGACCAAATGTCTCTCGAACTGTCTTATAACATTGTTCGGAAGTATTGTTGCGGCCAAACTGACGCCCTGGTCGGACTAGATTAACTTAGATCGCCTTAACCTACGGAGCGGTTAAGCGTGCACATAGTCAATGAGAGAGAGATTATACACACGGTATTTTGACGTGAAAAAACTCTTCAATCGGGTAAAAATCACTCGACCGGATCTGTGCCGGTCGAACTCCACTATCTGCTTTCGGTTACTTGTTTGAAGAATCGAGGGAGACAAGCCGCTCCTCGTTATACTTTGGAAAATAAGAGAGAGTTACTTAGACTCACGACGAGCAACAGACTGCTCCGTGTGAGGTTATTTGTTGGGGCGTTGCAGACAAACGGGCACTTGCTGTAGTAGGAATTTCCTTCCCGCCTCTCACTTGTTGACTTGGACGGATTTTTGGTGGAGCGGCGGTGGCTCGAAGGTGGAATCCGGTAGAGCTCTGGCCTGAGGAGGAAAAAACAGAGTAGAGAAAAGATGAGAAATGTGGAGGCCTGAGGGCCTTTTTATAGCCTCTAGGAGGTGATTACGGTGTTTATGCGGCTATCCGCACACCGTAACCACCAAAATTATTATTTTAAACATAGTTTTGGATGCGTATTATTTGCATATTATTTTTACTAAATGCAGGCTACCAGAAAAACATGTCTGTTGAAATTTGTGAAGTGGAAGTGGGTGATGGGCAGGCCGGGCGGCCTGGGCGGACTGCTGATTGCGGCCTGGTTGGTGGCTTGCTGATTGAGCAGCTTGTGGTCTGAGCGGCCTGTGCGGACTAAGTCCGCGGCCTGGCGGACTGCTGTCTGCGGACAGGGTGTTGGCTGTCTTGGTGCTTGGCTTTTGAGGAGCGGCCTATGCGGCCTGATATGCGGCTTGTTCGGTCTGTTGTGCGGCCTGGTTGGTCTATGACCTAGGGTGTCGGGCTTCTGGCGAAACGGACTGAGCGGGCTGCGGTTTGCGGGCTGAAGGCAGTGCTCTGTTCAGCGGCCTTGTGTGTTGCAAGCTTGTGTTAACCAGCGGATTGGGTGCTCTATCCGCGGGAGGCTTGCGGACTGGCGTGTCCGCGGTGTCCGCTGTGGCGGACTGGCCTTGGAGTTTGGCTGTGGCCCTTGCCGAGCTCTGGTGGTACAACAGGTGTTAGCTGCTGTGGAGGTCTGCGCGAACTGGTGTCGGAGTCCGGCAGTTGGCCGGGCGAACTGTCCGCGGTGGCAGCAGTGCGAGGATTTCCTGCGGACTTTGCCTTAACTCTGGAGGAGTGTTGGCGGTCTGTTTTGGTTGATTGGCGGACTGAGCCTTGTCCGCCGAGCTCGCGCTAGGCCTTTGGTGATTTACTGGACTTGGTCACATTCTGTGACAAGTCTAGTGTGTCCGATGTATCCGCCAAGTCCGTTGTTGACCGGGTGGACTGTTGCTAAACCCTGCCTTTGGTCGTGGACTTGTGGCGGATAGAGGCTTTACTCATGTGCTGTGTGGACTGCCTCTTGCATGTGCGGACTGTCACTGAAGGAGTTGTGGCTGTCCATGTGTTGATGTGGGCGGACTGTGCATACGGTATCGTGTCCGCATAGTGTGGGCGGTCTGGTGCAAGACCGCCCAGTAGTGAACTTCGGTGTCTTTCTTCTGAGGTTTTCTTGGTAACCGGCTAAGTCTTTGCGGTCTCAGCGAACGGAGATTTTGCTAGTGCGCGGGCTGGGGTGGTGATTCTATCCACTAGGGTGGTGACCACATTCCTCACCTCGCTTATAAATAGAACCCCCCAGCACGTCTACAGTAATAGAGTGAACAGTAAGTTGGGCTTGGGCAAGTGTTGCGGTCTGCGGTTTTCTGTCTGCGCGGGTTGAGTAGTGCTGACGGTGTACTGTGTGCAGGTCGCGCGGCTAGCTTCAAGGAGCCAGAAGTTGGGCATTGAAGTGTGCGGTCTCAGCTGGTCGCTTCGGCGGCTTGTTAGTTTTTCTGCTTCAGCTTGATCAAGTTCCAATAACATGTCCGCCGGTCTTAGGAGGGTAGGCGGTCTGTTCCTTTGTTCTTCAGCAGGCATCGAATAACGGTGTGTCGTTTGACCTCGCGGTCTCGGCGGACTCCATGTGCTATTTGGCTTGTAACAGTTGCAGCTCGGGCGGCTTGGGCGGCCTTGGCGGACGAGGCGGTCTCTAGTGCTGTCTGCCCGGCTTGTTTTATTTTTTCTATTTGTAGCTTGTGTACTAGCGAAATCATGTCTCACTACGTATACCTCGCCTTATAAAGAAGTGTGAATGAATATAAGACCTGCTTGTTCTTCCATTTGTGGTTGGTGTTAAACTTGTTCCTTGGGCTTCCGCATGATCAAAGTGTGAACTGAGTAGTTCTGAGAATATTAATTTGGCTTTAGGCTACCTTGCTGACCGCTTTGAGAAAATTCAACATGGTATCAGAGGGAGGTTCAGTTGCTTGAGCGGTGTTCAACCAGTGTTGTTGCTCTGTGCTTGAGTGGTGATCAACCTGTGTTGGTGCTCTATGCTTCTGGAAGTTTGCTTAACCAACGGTTGTTGCAATGGAAGTGAGCTACGCAAGAGGTCTTGGCATTGAACTCTTAACGCCGACTAACTTCAAGAAGTGGAAGTCGTGCATGAAGAGTTACCTTCTTGGTGAGGAGCTATGGGAGGTCGTCGGTGGTGACAACAGACAGGAAGTGACTGCTACATTTGGTACTTCTGAGCAGGTGAGGCTCTGGAGAAAAACAAATGCAAAGGCGGAGTTTGTTCTCAAGAGAGCTGTTTCACCGGAGTTGTTTGATCACATCATTGGATGTGACTCAGCTGCTAATATTTGGACAACCATTGATGAGTTGTTCAATAAGAAGAATGTAGCAAGACTATAATTCTTGGAGAATGAGTTGGCCATGACAACTCAAGGAGACCTGACTATCTCTAAATACTTCTTGAAGATGAAGAGTCTGTGTGCAGAGATATCAGCGCTTGATCTGATGAGCCTATCTTTGATGCCAAGTTGAAAAGACACATAATCCGCGACTTGCGAAAGGAGTATGTTGCTTTTGTGACATCAATTCAAGGCTGAGCTACTCAACCATCTTTGCTGGAGCTTGAGAATCTACTTGCTTCACAGGAAAGCTTGGCAAGGCAGATGGCTGGAGTCACTGTCTCTGAGGAGAGCAGTGAAGCACTCTTCACGGGCAAAAAGAAGAAGGGATGAGAAGGGAAGAAGAAGAAGACCGCTGCTGAAAATGAGCCTTCAACTTCTCATCAGTTAGAGAGGAGCGCTTCTCCAAAGAAGGATTGGAAGAATAATCTGAAGTGCTACAGGTGTCATCAACGGGGACACTTCAAGCGTGACTGCAAGGTCAAACTGCAACCTGGGCATGTTGCTGGCAAGGAGGAAGCTTGCTCTAAGAGTGAGGAAGCTGAATGGGGCGGAGCTTTCATGACGAGCACTTGTGTCAGTGCCTTGTCCGCTGTCGACTTCAATGATGATTGAATCGTGGACTCCGGGTGTGGTCATCACCTCACCGGAGACAAGTCAAAGTTCTCTTCTCTGCAAGCTTACTCAGGTAATGAAGCTATTATAACTGTTGATAATACTGTTTATGTAGTAGAGAAAGATAGGGTTGTGTCTTTGGGTAGTGATAAGGGGCCACTCACGTTAAGAAGTGTGTATCACGTACCGGGCATGAAGAAGAACCTCTTCTCTGTGACCAATGCGGTCGACGCGGGTTATCACATTCTGTTTGGGCCAACAAAAGTGAAGTTTCCTTCGCAACGTATCAGCGGTTAAGGCTTGATATTGCTCATGTTGGGAGGAGAGTGAAAAACTTGTTTGTTCTTGTAACTAACTCTTATGTTGATCGGATGAGAGCAAATGATAGCGCTGCTATATGACATGAACGGCTGGGGCATGTAGGAATGGATAAGCTGAAGCTATGGCTAACAGAAGCCTTGTAAGAGGCTTGCTTAAGCTATCTTCATTTGGCGACGGTCATGTTTACGCGGGATGTCAGTACGGCAAGGCTCATCGCCTTCCGTTTGATAAATCACAAACGAGGAGCAAGAGACCATTGGAAGTGCATCCATGGAGACTTGATGGGACCAACCGTCACTGCAAGCCTTGGCGGGAGCAGATACATGCTTGTGTTGATTGATGATTACTCAAGATACACGTGGAGTATATTTCTTGAAGGAGAAGTCTGAATCTTCCGTTTGTTTGTGGAGTTCAAGGAGTTGGTGGATGGCCGACTTAGCTTGCAAATCAAGAAGCTTAGAACAGACAACGGTGGTGAGTTTATCTCCTCCGAGTTTTCTAACTTCTGCAGGAAGCACGGGATCCAACGAGAGCTCACTTGTGCTCACACTCCACAACAAAATGGAGTGGCGGAGTGGAAGATCTGTCATCTGACGGAGACTTGCAAATGTTGGCTTCATGCGAAAGACATTCCAAGGTCCTTTTGGGCGGAGGGGATGTTTTATGCTTCTTACGTGATCAATCGGAATGCCGTTTAGTCCGATCAACATGAAGACTCCTTTTGAGCTGTTGCTGAAGGAGAATCCTAGTATGGAACACCTTCTGAGTGTTTGGTTCAACTTGCTACGTGCATGTCCCGGATGCTTCAAGGACCAAGATGGATGCAAAGGCAAGGAAGCTTGTCTTTGTTGGCTACGATGAGCGGAAGAAGGGATGAAAATGCATGGACCCTGCGACAAAGAAGTTTGTTGTGTCAAGAGATGTAGTCTTTGACGAACTGACGTCGTATGGAGGTGGCTCGGTTGAGCTAACCAGAAGCAAGGTTGATGAAGAATAGAAGGTGGTTGCTGAAGGGCTGGAAGAGGAGCTTGTTGTTTCACCAGCAGCTCCTGTTGCTTCAAATTTTTGTGTGCTGAGGCTTCTGGCTCAAGAAGCAGGGGGAGCATTGCTCAAAGCTTGCCTGAAGGTGGCGTTGAGCCTGAAGGAGCAATACGGAGGTAGTAAGCAAGGAGCAAGACCCTTCAGTGAACGAAGAGGGTTATTAAGCCATCTGCTCGGTACTGTGATGGTGAATGCAGTGAGTTTTGTCTCCTGCTTCTTTACAGGTCCTCTAAAAGAGCGAGAGCCTACAAACTTCAATGAGAGGACACTGGAGTCAAGGAGTGGGATGATGTCATGAAGGAAGAGATTGCTGCTCTCAAGAAGAATGAAACCTGGGACCTTGTACCCAAAGTTGATGGCATTACTCCAGTGACTTGTAAGTGGGTATATAAGTTGAAGAAGAAGGCTGATGGGAGGATTTAAGAGGTTCAAAGCTCGCCTGATTGCTCGAGGAATTCTCACAGCAGTATGGAGAAGACTATGAGGAGACTTTTAGTCCGGTTGCAAAGATGACTTCAGTTATAGTGGTAATCGCCTTGGCTGCTAGCAAGAGATGGAGGATGTGGCAGCTTGATGTGAAGAATGCTTTTCTTTACGGAGAGATTGACAAAGACATCTTCATGGATCAGTCACTTGGATTTGTTTCTGAAGATCATCTGAACTGTGTCTACGAGCTCAGGAAGGCTCTCTATGGGTTGAAGCAAGCTCCTAGAGCTTAGATATGGGTAAGATAAGCAGAGTATTTGCAATTCTACGATTATCTTGCTTCCAACTCGGATTCTAGCTTGTTCGTCAAGAAGAAGGGGGAGCTTCAAGTCTTGGTCCTGCTGTATGTGGATGATATGATCATCACAGGGAATTCGGAGGAGGAAGTAGCAAGGCTCAGGGCTGAGCTTGCTATACGCTTCGAGATGAAAGACTTGGGAGAGCTTCATCACTTTCTCAGTCTTGAAGTGGAGAGGAAAGGAGTGCGGGATTCTCATTTGCCAGAAAGGGTTATACAGATCGCATTGTAAGTTGATTCGGCATGGAGCGAAGGGAAGTGTTGCTCTACTCCACTAGAACATGGGCTGAAGCTTCGACGAGATGAATGGAAGGATTCTTCCTGACCCCTTGGTATTCAGGGCTCTTGTAGGGAGTTTGATCTACCTAACGATTACCTGACCAGACATTGCTTATGCTGTTGGCCGAGTAAGTCGGTTTATGGCTGAACCAAGGAAGTCTCATCTGGTAGCGGCAAAGTATATTTTGAAGTATGTCAAGTCAACTTCTGATATGAGACTCCTCTATAGTAGGGATGCAGACTTTGCTTTGCTTGGCTACACGGACGCTGACTATGGTGGTGACTCGGATGATCGGAAGATCAACTTCGGGTTATGTTTTCACTTGTGGTTTAGCTGATATTTCATGGTGTAGCAAGAAGCAAGATTCTGTGTCTGTGTCTACTACGAAAGCCGAGTATAAGGCTTCAGCCTTGTCTGCTCGGGAAGCCATCTGGTTGCGGAGGCTTGTAGAGGATGTTCATGAAGAAGTGCACGGACCTACTTTACTCCGGGGTGACAATGACAGTGCTCTCAAACTGGTAAACAATCCAGTGTGTCACGCAAGGACCAAGTATATTGAGATCGCGCACCACTTCATAAGGGAGAGGGTGTTGGAGGGATCTCTTCTGATCAGACATGTTCGGAGTGAAGATAATCTTGCTGATATCTTCACGAAGCCGCTGTCGAAGGGGCCTTTTCAGCGGTTACGTAGCTTGCTGGGCTTGATCACCACTTCTCACTTCAAGGGGGAGTGTTGAAATTTGTGAAGTGGAAGTGGGTGATGGGCAGGTCGGACGGCCTGGGCGAACTGCTGACTACGGCCTGGTTGGTGGCTTGTTGATTGAGCAGCATGTGGTCTGAGCAGCCTCTGCGGACTAAGTCCGCGGCCTGGGCGGACTGCTGTCTGCGGACAGGGTGTTGGCTGTCTTGGTGGCTTGGCTTTTGAGGAGCGGCCTATGCGACCTGATATGCGACTTGTTCGGTCTGTTGTACGGCCTGGTTGGTCTATGACCTAGGGTGTCGGGCTTCTGGCGAAACAGACTGAGCGGGCTGCGGTTTGCGGGCTGAAGGCAGTGCTCTGTTCAGCGGCCTTGTGTGTTGCAAGCTTGTGTTAACCGGCGGATTGGGTGCTCTATCCGCGGAAGGCTTGCGGACTAGCGTGTCCGCGGTGTCCGCTGTGGCGGACTGGCCTTGGAGTTTGGCTGTGGCCATTGCCGAGCTCTGGTGGTACAACAGGTGTTAGCTGCTGTGGAGGTCTGCGCGAACTGGTGTCGGAGTCTGGCAGTTGGCCGGGCGAATTGTCCGCGGTGGCAGCTGTGCGAGGATTTCCTGCGGACTTTGCCTTAACTCTGGAGGAGTGTTGGCGGTCTGTTTTGGTTGATTGGCGGACTGAGCCTTGTCCGCCGAGCTCGCGCTAGGCCTTTGGTAATTTACTGGACTTGGTCACATTCTATGACAAGTCCAGTGTGTCCGCTGTATCCGCCAAGTCCGTTGTTGACCAGGTGGACTGTTGCTAAACTCTGCCTTTGGTCGTGGACTTGTGGCGGATAGATGCTTTGCTCTTGTGCTATGCAGACTGCCTCTTGCATGTGCGGACTGTTACTGAAGGAGTTGTGGTTGTCCATGTGTTGATGTGGGCGGACTGTGCGGACGGTATCGTGTCCGCATAGTGTGGGCGGTCTGGTGCAAGACCGCCCAATAGTGAACTTCGGTGCCTTTCTTCTGGCAGTTTTCTTGGTAACCGGCTAAATCTTTGCGGACTCAGCAGACGGAGGTTTTGCTAGTGCGCGGGTTGGGGTGGTGATTCTATCCACTAGGGTGGTGACCACACTCCTCACCTCGCCTATAAATAGAACCCCCCAACACGTCTACAGTAACAGAGTGAATAGTAAGTTGGGCTTGGGCAAGTGTTGCGGTCTGCGGTTTTCTGTCCGCGCGGGTTGAGTAGTGCTGACGGTGTGCTGTGTGCAGGTCGCGCGGCTAGCTTCAAGGAGCCAGGAGTTGGGCATTGAAGTGTGCGGTCTCTGCGTTCTCTGCGGTCTCAGCTGGTCGCTTCGGTGGCTTGTCAGTTTTTCTGCTTCAGCTTGATCAAGTTCCAATAACCTGTCCGCCGGTCTCAGGCGGGTAGGCGGTCCGTTCCTCTGTTCTTCAGCAGGCAGCGAATAACGGTGTGTTCGCTTGACCTCGCGGTCTCAGCGGACTCCGTGTGCTATTCGGCTTGTAGCAGTTGCAGCTCGGGCGACTTTGGCGGACGAGGCGGTCTCGGCGGTCTCCAGTGCTGTCCGCCTGGCTTGTTTTGTTCTTTCTGTTTGTAGCTTGTGTACTAGCGAAATCATGTCTCGCTACGTATACCTTGCTTTGTAAAGAAGTGTGAATGAATATAAGACCTGCTTGTTCTTCCATTTGTGGTTGGTGTTAAACTTGCTCCTTGGGCTTCCGCATGATCAAAGTGTGAACTGGGTAGTTCTGAGAATATTAATTTGGCTTTAGGCTACCTTGCTGAACGCTTTGAGAAAATTCAACAATGTCTCCCACTACTAGTGGTGGTTACGCGGGTATTTATCCGCTCCATAAATGGCGACGATCATGCCTGAACGATCGGACGGTGGGGAAGGCCGAAAAGGGCAAGAGAGGCGACCGACCACCACCTCAAGGGTGGCCGGAGCCGACGAAGGTGACAGACTGCTGACGCGACGCCGATAGGAGGTGTGGTCGGTCGACCGGAGAGGGCCAGCCAGCTGTACTCGGGCGGCACACCAGGCCCGACCCTGGCAGTGGACGCCGGGAGCGACCCCCGGCGCCGGCCCGAGCGGGGGAGGGGGGGGGCAGTCGAGCACACCTGGACAGGGGCGGGGCGCGACTGGCCTCACCTGACATATCCCGCAGGGGGAAGGCTCCCGCCGGCCGGGCTGGCCTACGGGATCGTCGCGCCTCGCGGCCGCGGTCGCGCGGCCACGAGGTGTGGCCCCCAGCCGACCAGATGTCAGACCATCTTGAGCCGGCCTGCCGCCGGCTGGATTGAGCGGGCCGGCCCCGAGCAATTTGGGGAATGGAATCCCGAATGCGCAGATCACACACAATTGCGCGTGACGATCGCGCGCGCGCGACGGTTTCCCCATGATCTCCATGATGGGATCATGGGGAGAGGGCTAACCGCACTCCCAACGATTTATAAATAGGCTTGTCCCCATCATGTATAATCAAATATTTTTTTCTTCATTCCACTGCATTGTTGAAGCAAGATTCACTTGGTTTTGTTTGTTTGAGCGTTTTTCTCCATTGTTGGGGATGAAACTCATCTTATAAGATCATTGTTGAAACCGAGAATTCGGTCTTTGTGGAGTTCATTTTTGGGGAAGCGGTGATCGCACACCTACTTCTTTCTTACAAGCCAAATAACAAAAGAAAAGGAAAAGGAACTGACCCAAGGGCTCGGCGTGGAGGTCCCACCACACACCCGGAAGGTCTTAGAGCGCTTCCCCTCCTTAGCCAAGTGTCGAGCTAAGGCAACTTCAGAAAGCGCTAGAAGACTAGGGAGCCAGTAAGCATGCCTTCTGAGGTACCCCTTGGGTCCAATTTATAGATTTTTGAAAACGGCCTGCAAATAGCCAACCTCCGATGTTTTGAACAGCTATGTGCAGTCCAATTGGGTCTGCCAACAGCGTGACTCCGCTGTTCTAACAGCTATAGACAGACAAGCGGGGGCAAGATGGTAAAAAACATCATTGATCGATGGGCGAGTGGCCCCCTGAAGCCTCTGCTCGCATAGGGAGGCGAGTGCTCGATTGTCCTGGCACTCCCCGTCTCTCACCAGACTTTGGCGAGTACGGGCCCGACTGGCCCTACTCACTTGCCTCTTGTCGGGCTCTTCTGGGCGAGTGCGAGCCCTTCGGCTCTACTCGCCCCCTGGTAATTCCACCTCGCCTGGGCGAGCTGGAGGCCGCCGAGCTCTGGCCCCTTGAGTGCTTTCCCCGGACTTAGACCGCTCGATCTGGCGGGTCCGGCTCCAGAGAAATTCAGTTCGACGAACGGTGAGCTTAGTTCGACGAACTCAGGTTTCCAGCTTGACGAACGTCGAGCTCCCTGTTGAATTCTGTGAAGTGAAAGTGGGTGAATGGAAGGCTTGGGAAACCTATCCGCGCGGATTACGCGGACTGGGTTGGCGGACTGCTAGGCCGGCAGGGATGTTGCAGGCGGTTTGCTCTATGGCGGCCTGGGCGGTCTGTTCGCGCGGACTACGCGGACAGCAGCGGCGGTCTGACAGGCCAGTGTATGCTCAGCAGGCGGTTTACTCCCAGGAAGTAACCGGGCGGATAGGAATGTTATCCGCGGAGTCCGGCTTGAAGCGGACTGAAGAACTGGAGCTCGGCAGACCGGTTTGGCAGATGCCTTGGTCTTGCTCTAGTGAAGCGGCAAGTGGAAGCCGCGGAGACCGCCGGTCAGCGCGGACAGGAACTGGAGGTCGCCCGGTATGGCGGGCTAGATCCAGTGTCCGCCTGTAAGTGCGGACTGGCCCTTGCGGCCAGTGGGCTGGACTTGGTTGGAATTGAACCGTCCAGGAGGCTCAGTCCGGGGAGATCGCGCAGTGGAGCGCGGGCTGGTTTCTCAGTCCGCCAAGCGTAGTAGAAGTGCAGTTGTCTTGTTTGCTAGCTTGGGGAAATGCGGACTGGAGAATTGCTTGTGCAGGAGCGTGCGGACTGGAGCCAGAGTCCGCTGAGTCCAGTTGAGCCTTGTGATGAGGTTATGGACTCAGGGAAGCGGACTGGAGTTCGCTGTGTACGCGGACTGGATCGGCGTGTCCGCTGAGTCCGGCAATGCCTTGGTGATTAGGCAATGGACTTGGGATATGCGGACGGAAGCCGGGTGTCCGCTGAGTCCGGCAGGCGTCTTGATGGCGAGGCTGCGGGCTCGGGTTTTGCGGGCTGATGCCTTGTCCGCAGATTGGCGGACACGGCTGTTGTGGAGTCCGACTGTTGTCCTGGCTTGGTCTCTGGCGGCAAGGCGGACTGGATATTGGAGTCCGGCCTTGGAGAAGCTGGGGAGGACTGGCTATCTGCACAGGAGCGGCGAACTGGAATGTGTGTCCGCGGGCTGGCGGACACACTAGTTCTTGATGCGGGTTGTGGCGGTGATCCTATCAGGAAGGGCGGTGACCATACTCATCGTCGTGCCTATAAATAGGACTCATGTCACATCAGGAAATAGGAACCTAGACCGAAGTAAGTGAACAGTAATTGAGCTCGCGTAAGTTGCTGCGGTCTGGACTTTGTGTCCGCGCGGATAGAGAGTTGACCCGGTTGTGCTGTGCAGGTTGTGCGGATAGCGCTGGAAAGACAGGACTTGGCGCTGATTGCGGTCAGGGACAGTGCGGACTCTGCGGTTAAGCAACAGGCGGTAAACAGCAGGTCGCGGATAGCGACCAGGCGGTCTTCTCTTTGGCGACTTGGTTCGGGGTTCAGGAAGTCGCCTGCTTCAGGCGGACTGTTCCTTTCGGTGACGCAGCTTGTGCGGTCTGGCAGCGTGCAGACCGGCGGTGAAGAGCTAAGCATTGGAGTAAGGGTGAGTCCGCGCGGCTTGGGTTGCGGTCTGGCGACCTGGCGGACTGAGCGGACTCCACAGCAGTAGGTCGGCGGCTTGTTGATTGAGTCTGCGCGGCTTGTTTTGTGTTCTTGTCTTTGTAACTGTCTCTGCTCTCCCGGTGTTGGGTTTTGGTGAAGCATGTCTCGCCATGTATGTCTCGCCTTGTAAAGAAGTTTGCTCTTGATCAATAAAGAAGCTTGTGCTGCATGTGTTGCTGGTTGTTACTACTTTGTTGAGATAACCTCTGCTAACTCCACGATCCGGGAAAACTTTCAACATTATAAGTGGGCGTATTCTCCTTCGGTTTGTTGAGTTTTCAGCAGGGTATCCAAGGGGGCGTCTGCGGTTTGTTGAATTTTAACATGGTATCAAAGCAGGTTGTTGGAGTGGTCAAGCAGTGCTCAATGAAAGTAGTTGCTCGTTTGTAGAGGAAACCAGTGGTAGAATCATGACAGTGGAGGAAGCAAGTTGTCTTGGTATTGATCTTCTTACAGAGACGAACTGTGAACGGTGGAAGTCCTATATGAAGAGCTTTCTTCTTGGCGAGGACCTTTGGGAGGTTGTATGCGGAGCAGGAAGACAAGAGGATACTGCTGGCAATGCTGAGACGATGAGAGCTTGGAAGGAGGCAAATGCGAAAGCGGAGTCTATTCTCAGGCAGGTGATCTCATCGGAGCTCTTGGACCACATCAGTGGATGTCGGTCAGCTGCGAAGGTCTGGACTTCCCTTGATGGGTTGTTCAGGAAGAAGGTGAAGGAGGTTGCTGCTGATGATGGTCCCTCTACTTCATATCAGGAAGAAAGGAGTTGTTCTCCTAGGCGCGATAGGAAGAGGAAGAAAGGACCAAGGTACTATAAATGCAAGCAGCAAGGTCATCTTCGGAAGGAGTGCAAGGTTGTCTTGCTCTCGGCGAACGTAGCTCTGGTAGGGAGGAAGGAGAAAGAACGTAGTTGGGATTTCAACTAGTTCTGGAGTTGATCGGAGGATGCCAGTGATAGTGCTGCTATCTGGCATGAAAGACTGGGGCATGTAGGGATGGACAAGCTGAAAGCAATGTCGGAAAGAAGACTCGTAAGAGGCTTGCCTAGATTGTCATCCTATGGCGATGGTCGGGGGTGTGCGGGATGTCAGGAAAGTGGAGCCTATCGCTTCATGGTCGACAAAGCACAATCCAGGAGTAATGCACCATTGGCGGTTGTCCATTGTGCTCTGGTGGGACCGACCGTCACGGCCAGTCTTGGAGGCAGCAGGTTCATGCTGATATTGGTTGATGACTATTCTGGGTATACTTGGGTATACTTTATGAAGACGAAGTCCAGCATGGTACGCTTGTTTGTGGAGTTCAAGAAGCTTGTCGAAGGCCAGCTCGGCCGGAGGATCAAGGTGTTGAGGACAAGTATCGGTGGTGAGTTTGGCTCAACCGAGTTCTCACGCTTTTGCAGGAAGCAAGGGATCCGGATGGAGCTTTCTTGTGGACATACTTCACAACAGGGTAGTATTGCAGCTCGGATGATCCGTTGGTTAACGGAGACCTGCAAGTGTTGGCTTCGGAGTAAAGGCGTTCCGAAGGCTCTTTGGGCGGAGGGAATAGTCTGTGCTGCTCATGTCATCAACCGGATGCCTCTTAGTCCGATCATAATGAAGACTCCTTATGAGCTGATGTTCGGAGTGAAGCCCTCAGTGAAGCACCTTCGGGTGTTTGGATATACCTGCTATATACACTCTCCAGGTGCTCTCATGACAAATCTAGTCTTTGTTAGGTATGATGAGCAGAGAAGAAGATGGAGGTGTATGGATCCTGCGACGAAGAAACTCATAGTGTCGAGAGACATTGTTTTCGATGAGTTGACGCCGTATTGGGGTAGCTCTTATGTGGAGCTAGAGATAAGCAGGTCAGATGGTGGGCTGAAGGAGGCTGCTGCTAAGGAAGTGGAGTTGCCTGAGTCACCAGGTGCTCCAGGTTGTTCTAGCTCCGGGGCAAAGGCGTCAGAGTCGGGAAGAAGGGGGAGCGATGCTCCAGGACCTCTGGCTCGAAGGCGGAGGCTTCCGGTTCAGGAAGCAAGGGGAGCGATGTTCCAGGCAGTTCTTGTTCAAGAGGGGAGTCTTCTGGTTCAGGTAGCAGGGGGAGCGTTGCTCCAAATGCTTTTGGTTCCAGTAAGGAGGCGTCTTGTTCAGGAGCAAAGGGAGCATTGTTCCGGGTTTGCCCGGGAACGGAGCTGGTTCAAAAGCAGCGGAGGTGGTTAGCCATGATCAGGTTCTTCGGAGATCGAAGAGGATCAGTAAGCCACCAGCTCGATATAGTGAAGGGAACACGGCGGACTTGGTCCCGTGTTTCCTTGTTAGCCCTCAGGTCGAGCAAGGACTTCTGGCTGTGATGACCCCACTAGAATCAAGGAGGTGGTTGACACCAAGTCTGAAGAGGTGACTTCTCTCAGAGGCAACGAGGCTTGGGCTTCTGGGTCCAAGGAAGTTGGTGATACTCCTGTGATGCATGAGTGGAGGTTGAAGCTGAAGAAGGCAGAGGGAAGCATGACTCCTTTTGGGAGATGCTGGAGGGCTCCCTCATGGTCCATGATATGCGGGGCGAGGACTATGTCTTTGGACATCTCTTCGTAGATGCTATCGGAAGGACCAGGTGCAAGGTTACGGGAGCTGCTGGAGTTATTCACCACTTCTCACTTCAAGGGGGAGTGTTGAATTCTGTGAAGTGAAAGTGGGTGAATGGAAGGCTTGGGAAAACCTATCCGCGCGGACTACGCGGACTGGGTTGGCGGACTGCTAGGTCGGCAGGGATGTTGCAGGCGGTTTGCTCTGTGGCGGCCTGGGCGGTCTGTTCGCGCGGACTACGCGGACAGCAGCGGCGGTCTGACAGACCAGTGTATGCTCAGCAGGCGGTTTACTCCCAGGAAGTAACCAGGCGGATAGGAATGTTATCCGCGGAGTCCGGCTTGAAGCGGACTGAAGAACTGGAGCTCGGCAGACCGGTTTGGCAGATGCCTTGGTCTTGCTCTAGTGAAGCGGCAAGTGGAAGCCGCGGAGACCGCCGGTCAGCGCAGACAGGAACTGGAGGTCGCCCGGTATGGCGGGCTAGATCCAGTGTCCGCCTGTAAGTGCGGACTGGCCCTTGCGGCCAGTGGGCTGGACTTGGTTGGAATTGAACCGTCCAGGAGGCTCAGTCCGGGGAGATCGCGCAGTGGAGCGCGGGCTGGTTTCTCAGTCCGCCAAGCGTAGTAGAAGTGCAGTTGCCTTGTTTGCTAGCTTGGGGAAATGCGGACTGGAGAATTGCTTGTGCAGGAGCGTGCGGACTGGAGCCAGAGTCCGCTGAGTCCGGTTGAGCCTTGTGATGAGGTTATGGACTCAGGGAAGCGGACTGGAGTTCGCTGTGTACGCGGACTGGATCGGCGTGTCCGCTGAGTCCGGCAATGCCTTGGTGATTAGGCAATGGACTTGGGATATGCGGACGGAAGCCGGGTGTCCGCTGAGTCCGACAGGCGTCTTGATGGCGAGGCTGCGGGCTCGGGTTTTGCGGGCTGATGCCTTGTCCGCAGATTGGCGGACACGGCTGTTGTGGAGTCCGGCTGTTGTCCTGGCTTGGTCTCTGGCGGCAAGGCGGACTGGATATTGGAGTCCGGCCTTGGAGAAGCTGGGGCGGACTGGCTATCTGCACAGGAGCGGCGAACTGGAATGTGTGTCCGCGGGCTGGCGGACACACTAGTTCTTGCTGCGGGTTGTGGCGGTGATCCTATCGGGAAGGGCGGTGACCATACTCATCGTCGTGCCTATAAATAGGACTCATGAGTCATGTCACATCAGGAAATAGGAACCTAGACCGAAGTAAGTGAACAGTAATTGAGCTCGCGTAAGTTGCTGCGGTCTGGACTTTGTGTCCGCGCGGATAGAGAGTTGACCCGGTTGTGCTGTGCAGGTTGTGCGGATAGCGCTGGAAAGCCAGGACTTGGCGCTGATTGCGGTCAGGGACAGTGCGGACTCTGCGGTTAAGCAACAGGCGGTAAACAGCAGGTCGCGGATAGCGACCAGACGGTCTTCTCTTTGGCGACTTGGTTCGGGGTTCAGGAAGTCGTCTGCTTCAGGCGGACTGTTCCTTTCGGTGACGCAGCTTGTGCGGTCTGGCAGCGTGCAGACCGGCGGTGAAGAGCTAAGCATTGGAGTAAGGGTGAGTCCGCACGGCTTGGGTTGCGGTCTGGCGACCTGGCGGACTGAGCGGACTCCACAGCAGTAGGTCGGCGGCTTGTTGATTGAGTCCGCGCGGCTTGTTTTGTGTTCTTGTCTTTGTAACTGTCTCTGCTCTCCCGGTGTTGGGTTTTGGTGAAGCATGTCTCGCCATGTATGTCTCGCCTTGTAAAGAAGTTTGCTCTTGATCAATAAAGAAGCTTGTGCTGCATGTGTTGCTGGTTGTTACTGCTTTGTTGAGATAACCTCTGCTAACTCCACGATCCGGGAAAACTTTCAACATTATAAGTGGGCGTATTCTCCTTCGGTTTGTTGAGTTTTCAGCATGGTATCCAAGGGGGCGTCTGCGGTTTGTTGAATTTTAACACTCCCTTCGACGAACGACCAAGAATAGTTCGATGAATTCTGAGCTGGCGCGGGCTGGTTGGGCTTCACTCAACGCTAAGTCAAACCGGCGTTGAGTGTCTAGGTTGGCGAGTGCTCCTTGAGAAATTCCACTCGCCCTGGGCGGGGAGTGCTCGATAGGGCCGACACTCGCCGCCTCTTTCTGCCCCTCGGCGAGTGCGGACCCGGTTGGCCCCACTGGCCCACTGCTTGCCAAACTCCCTGAGGCGAGTACCGGGCCCACTCGCCGGATACGGCCGGTCTGGCTCCCACCGAGCCCACTTGATGGATACAGGATTGTACAGTTAGGTGTACACATGACCACACACCCATGATCCTCACCTCAATTGTAGTGAGATCATGGGGTTGACCGCACGCGCTGATCCCATCATGCGTGGTGGGAAATCAGCCGCGAGCCCCACTGTATCAGCGGCGGGCGGCCGACCTCCTCCCTGGACACCCCCCCTCTCGCTGCGCCGGCCCTGGCCGCGGCCGAGGACACAACCGCCCGGGCCGCTACCTCCCTCGGTCGTCGGCCGCGGCCGAGGGAGCGGCCGCCCGGGTCGCTCCCTCCCTTGGCTGTGGTTGGGGATGAGGGAGCGGCGGCCCGGGCCGCTCCCCACTGTCGACGGTCCTCCCCTCCCCGGCGCGCGGCCAAAGGGGGCTGTCGTGCCGGCCGCTCTTCCCCAGACGTCGTCGGCGGTCCTCCCCTCGCCAGCAAACTCAGCAGCGAGTTCGTCGGCCGCCCTTGGAGTTCCGCTCCCGTCGTCCGATCGGTTGGGGACGTTCCTGTCCATTTGATTCGCATGTAACCACCAGCTAACCACCGGTTTGTGGGAGAATTTAATTAGTAAATTTATTTTTTTTTATTTTGGAGTGCAAGCATCGGTATTTATACGCACCCCTAAACTATGGAAAAATATTAATATTGGGTGATTGCGGTGTTCAGATATCCGCATAACCACCATAACCACCCCCTGGAGCTTATAAAAGGAGTCACAAGACTCCTCATTTCTCATCTTTTTCCTCCGAGTATTTTTCTTTCTTAAGTCAAAGCTCTGCCGAATTCCTCCTACGAGCAGCACTCGAGCCGCACTCAAGCAGCACCCGAGCCGCATCCGAGCCACGGACGAGCCAAGTAAAAGCCTCCCGACGAGGCCAAATCTCTCAAGTCCCAAGTGACCCCTGTAGCCGCAAGTTCAAACGCTTCACTCCCATCTTCAGAATTAGCAAGGCGCTAAGTGAACCCCACCAACGCAAAAATGCAATTTGTAACAACTTCCGGCGTGACAGCCTGCCGTCCGCCGTGTGCCAAGTGTTATCTCACCCCAAAGCTGTAACGAGAGGTGGTCTGTCACCCTTGACTTTACAAACAATTTGTAACAGCCAGGAAATAGTGGATTTTGACCGGCACAGATCCGGTCACATGATTTTTTACCCGGTTGAGGGATATTTCCACGTTAAAACTGTGTGCGTTCAATCGACCTACTTTATTGACTGTGTGTGCGCTCGACCGTTTCGAGAGCTAATACGGTACAGGTTATTCCGGTTTGACCGGGACGTCGAGTTAGACCGCAACAAGAATAAAAATGTTACACACCAAAATAGTCGTTTGGTGAAACTACCCTCTCCATTCACACTCCTCCAAAATTCTATTTTTGACCTTCAACGCCATCACAATCCACTCTTCATTCCCACAGCTCCCATTTGGAATGCTCCGAAACGCCACCCCCTAATAAACAGAGTCTTGATTAGCACAAATTTGTGAAAACACTAGTCAAGCGCCGCACACGCCTAATATTGAAGTTTTGTGCAGGTATCAATAGGGACATATTCTTGTTTTTATTCGATATAAAATCCAAACTATCTAACTTAACCTAATCTTATTTGATTATCTTAGCTATTATATTTATTTTTTATTAAAATGGATTTATTTAAGTTTAAAATAAATAATTATTTTTCAAAAAAATTTAGGCTTCGTTTGTTTCAGCGGTGGCGGGTCGATCCGGCGGGTGGAAACGGAGTGTTCGAAACGGAGGGGGAGGTGGATGCTCCAAATGAAATTTTTTGGGGCGTTTTTCAAGGCGGACGGATGGTAATGAAGCAAACGCCGCCGGAAATTCATTGATTTACCCGCCTTCAAGCGGCATTTGCCCAAAACAAAACACCGAAACACCCAAACAAATAGAGCCTTACTCAAAAGACTCCCCCGCATTAACTTATATTTATTTTGTACAAAAAAAACGGGTCTATTATAATTGGGATGGATTGGAGCCGAACGGGGGGAGGGTGTGGACCCCACCTCAATAACTCAACCCATCACCGAGCCGTAAAGGTCGTGGTGTGGCTCGATATGTAGCCGGATTTCCTTAAAAAATCGATGGAGCCGAACACGTGGAAAGAAGATTCCCGTCGTTGTATGGCCCCACCTCTGTAATTAACTCATTTTCATTGTTCCGTCACACGCACGCACAACCTAACTGATATATTTTTAAAATATATGTATAAATCCAAATTGTATAATTTCAATTTTCACGCTCAGCTTGGCCTTTGCTGCAAATTTTTGGGAGATGCCTATATTTATATTTGAGATACAATTTTAACTCAAAATATTAATTCGAGCAATAATGACATCAATATTAATTATTATCACACCAATTTTAACTCAAAAAAAAACAAAAATCCTAACCTCATTTCTGTTAAACGCACACCGTTTCTTTTTCCTGTCTCCCCCTTCTTCGGAAGTCCGAGCCCAGCACAGCCCGCCTTCCTCACACGACTTGCCATTGGAGTAGATCGCGAGGAGTTAGCTAGCAAAAAACATGCCCTAATCTTCAAGCGTCTTCCTGCTGATGACTTAGGCTGTGTTTTGACATCCCGGCAGAGCAAGTTCCGGCGGAGACGAGACGGAGGCCAGGCGTTTGGGAAGAAACGGAGTTCACCCCTTTCACGATGGCCGGTGGGGACGAGCCGGAGGCGCTCCGTTTGGGGAAAAAGGCGAGAACCCTTTCACAACGGCCGGCGGGGCCGAGCCGGCGGCACATCGTTTGGGAAACCAGCGCGCCTCCCTTCTGCGACGGCCGGTTGGAACAGGAGCGAATCGGCCATTTTCCCGCTGGTCGTGCGAGCACCAGCCGCCGCTGCGACCGGCCGTTTGGGACACCTGCTGCGCACATTTCTCGCTCCTCCCCGGAGTGCCACCGGGCCGGTTCTCAACCGGAGGCGCCGCGAGCTCCGGCTGACAGTTTACACCGGCAGATTTCTCTCTCCTCCGGCTCGGCACCGCCGGAATGGCCTTCCGCCGAGTTCCCAAACACAGCCTTAGCGAGGACGGTGTCTTTTGTCTGCCGCGGATGGCGGGACGCAGTGCGGACACTTATTGCTGGTCGAAGATCGACATCAAGGAGTGGTGCCGCCGCGTCAATCTAGTGAACGACATCATTGTCGGCGTGACGAAGCTCGTCACGCTGAGCAGGGGGATGGTGCACCGCATCTCTGCATACCACATTGGGAGCTACGGGTTCTCATTCACCGCCATCTCATAAACTTTGATCTCCATCTTAGGTTATGTTTGAGACAACTTATGATGATGAATAAGCTTCTTATTGAAAATTGATGGTTTGAAAGAGATTTTATAAAAACAATGATGAATAATTTGTACACTGTTTGGATAGATTGTTCATAAGTGTTTATCTAAAGTTTCATTCATTTGTAAAAGTCTTTTATTTGGACACGTTTTTCCGTCCGGACGTGATTTTCACTCAGACACATTTTTTTTGCATGGGTGCGAAATTTTCACACTGACGCGATTTTTTCTTCCGGCCGCGATTTTTTCGTCTGAGCGCAAAAATTTCGCCCGGACGCGGTTTTTTTTCCGGACGCGGTATTTTCACCTGGACGCGGTTTTTTTACACCGATGTGGTTTTTTCACCCGGGCGCGAATTTGTCGTCCGGGCGTAAATTTTTCGCTCGGGCGCGGTTATTTCGCCCAGAAGTGTTTTTTCGCATGAGCGCGAATTTTTCGCCCCGACGCTAATTTTTCGCACGAGAGTGAATTTTTCGCCCAAGCACGAATTTTCGCCCGGGTGCGAATTTTCGCCCGGACGCAAATTTTCGCTCGGACGCGAATTTTTAACCCGGGCGCTAATTTTCGCCCCGACGCGAATTTTCGCCCAGACGCGAATTTTCGTTCGCGCGCGAATTTTCCGTCCGGGAGCGAATGTTTCACCCGGGCGCGAATTTTCCGCCCATGCGCGCCGCCCGAGCGCCAATTTTGCAGCAGGACACGATATTTTTGCGTAGACGCAATATTTTGCGTAGACACAATATTTTTGCTCGCACGCGATATTTGGGGGCGAATGTTTCGACCGGGGCGAAAAAATCGCGCCCGGGCAAAAAAAATCGCGCCCGGGCGAAAAAATTGCGCCCGGGCGAAAAAAATCGCCCCCGAGCGAAAAAACACGTCCGGGTGGAAAAAAACCCGCCCGGGCGAAAAATTCGCGTTGGTCAGAAAATTCGCAGACGGGCAGAAGATTCGCGGGGGTGGAAAATTAGCGCACGGGCGAAAAAATCGCGCACATGTGAAAAATATGCCCTCGGGCGAAAAATACGAGCTCTTGTGAAAAAATCGCACCATTGCGAAAAATTCACGCCTGCGCGAAAAAAAATCAACTTTGAGTTTTTTTAAGGAATAAGTGCTTATGAGAAGTCATAAGCTAGACCCAGATAGCTTATGAAAAAATCAGCTTATCATCATTATAAAATAAGTGATTTTCTATAAGCTGCACAAACAAACAGCTGAAAAATGCTTTTGCGTTTTAAGTAGAGATTATTCATCAGCATAAGTTGTTTCAAACAGAGCCTTAATTACTATTTTATTCTCTATTTTTTGCGTATTGCGTATCAGCATAACTGATACGAGAATCCCGCCTGATCAGACGGGATTGAGATTAATCCCGCCTGGCGCCTGGCGGGATTGAATTAATCCCGCCTGGCGCCTGGCGGGATTAAAATCCCGCCTGGCTTTCGCTTAGCCCAGTGTCGGGCTCAGGCTAGCCCGGCGCCCGAGCTTTGCCTGGCCAGGCCCGGGCCGGGCACCGGGCCGGGCAACCGGTCAAAATGAGGGCCCGATAAGGGCCCCAAGTCCGACCCTGGCCCGGACCGGGCTTTTCCCGGGCTGGGCCTAGCCGGGCCCGGACGGCCTTTTCGGGCCCAGGCTTTTTGCCCACGACTATGTGACATAATCATTTTTGTGTGAAAATATCAAATTGAAAAGAAGAAAAAAAAATCATAGTCATTTTGATGTGTCAATAAAGTTTTTAAAAATCTGTTGTGACAATAATGCGTTGGTGTGAAAATAAAATAATTTGGCGTGTCAAAAAAATTTGGTTGTCAATAGCAAAAATGCAATAGTTCATAAAAAGTTTCAAATTAATTTTTTGGGTACACATAGCTGATTTTGGTCTACGAATAATTAAATTTGATTTACAAAAATTAAATTTGAGAATAGCCAAATTTTTTCTGCTTATAACAAATTGCAAAAAAAATTGTTGCGTCAGTGTCCCTTTGCCTCCCTTTAAATCTGTCCCTGTTGTTGAAGCCGGGAAAATCCCTACTCCAAAATTCGGATCAAAGCAGCCTAAGTTACTGATTCTGCGCTTCGACGCCATAATTCAAATAGCTATCGCGGGAGAGATAAAACTATCTATAAACACACCCTAAGTGCTCCAGCAGGGAGGTCCCACCACGCAGCCAGAAGTTTGGGAGAACCCCCCCCCCCCCCCCCCCCCCCCCCCCCCCCCCACCACCACCCGCAACCAAAAGGCTGGGCGAGCTACTAGGCATGCATGGACTTGACGAGTTTCCACTTGGGGGGGTCTCAACCTCCTCCAAAAAGTGTCATTTCTAGTAGCCCTGGGGGTCTATTTATAGAGAAATCCTGGTGGAGCGGGGGGGGGGGAGGGGGGGTATAGACGAGTATCCAGCCTCTGCTAGTGAGTAGTATGAGTCTACTTGCCCATACTCGCGAGGTACTCGCTCAAACTTATCGTTGCTTGCCTAATTAAGCTCGCCTCTGCTCGTCCAAGCTCACCCTTGCTCACCTAACGGTCTGCGAATAGACGTCTGTTTGGGTAATTCTTGTCACACCTCCATCTGTTACATGACATATAATAAAAGGTCCGGCCGGGGCCCCACACTATATATCACAAACAGACGGCGGGGTTACAGGTGGATATCAAATACTATTCGCATCCTAACTCAGTGCATTCTAGCGGAAGCTTTTAAGTTATTTGAACTCAACTCAAATGAATGTCCACAATATATAAAGCAGCATTTATATATATCAGCACAAAGTAATTTCCTCCAAATACACAACAAGTCTGGCCTTAAGGCATTACAGTTAAGCTTTACAGATGTGGATTACAAACATCGGCACGCAGGCCGGCCATACATGAAAATAATAAAATTCTTTATTCGGCCTTCGAGGGCCAGCAGCAGCAGCAATAAGGGCTTCAGCCCACTATTTTCCACTCGGCTCTTCAGCACCTGCATGAGGATAAATCCACCGCAACGGTGGTAAACAAGGCAATGATCGGCATTCAGCTGACCAATTTATAACGACTCTACCCTTTACCCGGGGCAGTGGTATTCATTCCCTGCAGGTATAGCATTTCACAAGTAGATATATCACAAGATGTGCACTCACACACCATTAACATATTACAAACGTCGACCACGCGGACCGACGTTCCGTGCACTCCGGGCACATTCTCGGTGTACCGGAAAAGCAGGGTCCCACCACCGTTTCCAACGACAAACTTGAGCATTTCGCTCCACGGCCTTCAGCCGGAGACTTTAGTCTTAATGACGTGCATGCCTAAGACTCTCATTATGTAAACCTGACGAACGTCAATATCTCAGGCACTCATGTCAGACAACCATAACGCGGATACAGTTCAGCCCTTGCTCGTTGCTCATATCGTCAGTTCAATGACTATACTGACGCAGGTCGGCATCCCCTTGTCCGTTCGGCACGAAGCCTTTTTAAGAGCTCACACTAGCCACACTGTCCCCCCAGGACTGGTTTCACAATCATAGGTTAGCTAGGATCCATCGCCAGCGATACTCATTATCGCCCGGCATAGCGACATAACTCTCTTTCCATCCCTAGCCATAACCTTATCTGGACCAACCATCCAGAAATCCCTGCAGCCACCTGCAGTGCCAGAAACACTGGTCTTTCATAGCATACATCACATGCACTTTGCGGGTATTTTCCCAGAATTCCACTCCGGTACTTCATGCTACTACCCTTCACAAGCACAACCCACGGACTCCACAAAATACTCGTTTATACGTGGAGTCTTCTCCGGTGCGCAAAATAAAACATCACCATTCAAGACCAACCTGTCCAGATGGGCTTCACACAGTATGCCTATTCCGTACTACCCATTTCCAGATCTATATGCAAGACTCACTGAGGATTTCATGAATCAACCCAAAGGAACTCCCTCGACTTTCCACCTTTTGGTGGGGGATTCCATGCATATGCCAAAATAAGGAATTCACTTGTCCAAAAAGAAAGATTGTTACCCTTGACGACCTCTTTGGAGCCATGACAAAGCGCTTCTACACAGACGGAAAGGATCGTCGCACTTTCCCCTTCGCGATTCTAGCTTTGTCTTTCAATTCCAGCCTCAAGCCCAGCTTCAGCACTTCTACCCGAGATTGCACCTTCAACCCAAAGGGTCTGCTCCAGCTCTCGAGAAGAAAGAGAAAGAGAGAGAAAATAAAAGGAAATAATAATCTCCTCTTTCCATCCCTATAGATAAGGCTCGGGATTAGTTGACCACGTCAACCACTGCTCAAAGGTCATAACATAATGACCTGACACGCAACACCACCACAGCGTTATCCACCTTCCGTATTTCGTTGATCGGCCCCAATTTCGCCGAACGAAATTCGTCAAACAGACTAGCCTTCGTCGAACGGGCTGAATCCGTCGAGCTGGCCATCACAACAGGCCACAAGAATTTCGTCAAACTCCACTCGATGATGAGCTGTTCGTCGAGCTCCGCTCGACGATATTCGTCGAGCTCAGCTTATGCCCATGTTATGCACACGACAATACACACGGCTAGGTAGCTACCCGTGTGGTGCTCGAGATGAGTATAGGAGGAAATGAGCAACCCGACATGGCCATGCGCACGGGCGTGTGTCCGCCCATGTTGTGCTCGGGCAACTCATGTCCTTGTTGGGGTGTTACAATTCTGATCTCGACGAATTGCGGGTTATAAACCTGCACTAACGACAGTTCATAACCATCGTGTTCGTTGTTGCATATGTCGGCTCTTTTCAACCAGAGACGATATTATTTTTTGAAATCTTTCTTATGTCATCTTCTTTTAATCAGGGTTGATAATGGAAACTGCAACATTAGTGGTTTCATCTTAGAAACCAATATCCAGTAATATTTTTGTTTTTGTGAACTTTTCAATTTCTCCTTGATAAGGAAACACAAATAGTATGAGATTGATCACCTGGTTTGGTTAGGGCTTCGTTCATTCTTATAAATAGAGGTGTCGGTTTCCCCTTTGAAGGCATTCAGACAAGCAGGTATCAACCACACATTTTCTTCCTGTTACGGTGATGCTCTCCGACCAAAGGTCTTGCGAAAAATCCAAGGGAAGCGTATGTCCCTCTTCACGCGGTTCCTTCTCCCTCGGCCACGATGGTGCTCGTTCGTCGTCCTATTTGTTGTTTCAATGCTCGACTAGATTCTTAAGAAGCGAGAATGCCAACATTCTCGGGGAAGAGGGTATTGTCGACAAAGTTAAGGAAGGATAGTGATATTTTCTTTTTTGTCTTCTTCGTAGGGTAATACTGATCTCTCTTTCTTACTCTCTTTGTAGCCGTGCGTTTATAAGTAAAGGAGATTTTTTTCCAGCGTAGTGAACGTACACAAAATTCGGAGAATTGCTTTAAATTTCTGTGTTTTTCGATTGTGGTTGCTTCTATTTTTTTGTTTATGTCTTGCTCAAATTACTCTTCGTAACCATACTAATTTTTGCGTTTAGATTATTTATTGGATCGGAAAATATCTGTCTCAGCTGTTTTTCATAACAAGTTGTATCAGGGCTAGGTTCGATTGATTTCTGATTGGACGTTCCGTTTTGAGTTGGGTCAACGATATGTGACGACATTGGTCCGCTCCCTATGTTCTCCATCTTGATTCGTGAATTAATCAGGTCGCCTCGTGTTTCAGTTTCAGTGTAGATTTTTCAGGCTGATTTCTATGACATCTTCTACACCCGGTGCGAAGTTCGATGGAAAACACAATTTTTAGCCTGTAATAAGTCAAGGTCAAAGCATTACTGATCAAGGAAGGTTTACACAGTGTCCTATTGGGGAAGACCCATAAGGATGCTGAGGTTACCGATCACATGTGATAGAATTTGGATCTCAGAGCTCTATCCACCATACAACTTTGATTACATGATGATGTGTTGTATGGAGTTCTTTCAGATATGACTGTCTCTGGTCTTTGGGCAAAGTTAGAGAACACCTATATGACAAAGTCTCTCCACAACCGCATCTACCTCAAACAGCAGTTGAACAAGTTTGCATGAAAGAGGGTTCTTCTCTACTTGACCACCTGAACAGTTTCAATAATCTGTTATTTGAATGTCTCAACATGGATATCAAGGTGGAGGAAGATGAATATGCAGTTATTCTTTTGAACTCTCTTCCAAAGTCCTATAAGTGCACGATCATTACCCTCACCTACAACAAAGATATTTTGGATATAAAAGAGGTCACTGCAGCCTTACTCTAAGATGACATATGTAAGAAGTCGTCAAGCTCAGGTATTGCTGAAAGTTCAGCTTCATACTCTCGGGGTCAGTCTGATTCAGACAGAGGAGGCAAGTCATGGTGTAAGGGTAGTTCAGACTTGTATTGCAACAACTGCAAAAAGAAGAGCCATGAAATCAAGGATTGTTGGAAGCTTCAGAATAAGGAGAAAAGGAAGACTCCTGTTGATGAAAAAGAAAAATCTACCGCATCCATATGCCTTGAGGATACAAAAGAGGACATCCTCTAGTGTTTTTCTTACCTATATTTTGTCTGACTTTTTTGTGTTTGTTTTCTTTTTTTGGATTCATGCATTTATGTCTTTTTATTTCCGTAGTTATTATTCTTTTATTTGCTCATGTTCATTTAGCTTCCTTTTATTAATCATGCAATCTTTATACGTGTGTCACTATAAATCTTATTTCTGAGTTATTTTTTCCTGGTTAAGAACTTTATTTTGTGAATGCAATTTGGTCACCCTCTATTACCTAAGCTCTCTCCTTATTATTCATTCATTCTACATGAGCTTAGAGTGTGTCTAATTAACTTTTTGATTAGTTCTAATATGAGTTCATTTTTCACATGCTGAGGTTAGTTAGTTTGTATTCAGTGTTGATGTGTCTATATTTATTATTTTCTCCCCCCCCCCCCCCCCACACACACACACACATCATATGCCTGAAGTCTTGGCAGGTTTAATTTGCTATGAGAGACCACCGCTTGAGGTAGAGCAGATTAAATTTAGCTTCAAGGTGGAGTGTTTATGAGACAGCCACGTCAGTGCAGTTTATGTGCTACTTGGGATTGAAGGAGATTTTTTCTAATCCGTTCTTGGCGGAAGTACTTTCAGTTGGTTCCTTTGGCATCTACTCTTGGTGACCGTTAGTGCATCTTGAAGTTATCTCAGCAAGGTAGAGCATGTCATGAAAGAGACGTCAATGTGGAGATTGTTGCATATGCCGCCTCTTTCCAACTGGAGACAATATTATTTTTTTGCAATCTTTCCTATGTCGTTTCCTTCCAATCTGGGTTGATAATGAAAACCACACCATTTGTGGTTTCATAATTGAATACCAATATCCGAGCAATATTTTTTGTTTTTGGGAACTTTTCAATTTCCTCTTGATGAAGGAACACAAATAGTAGGAGATTGATCTCCAAAATGCATGCAGCCGACCCCCTCCGATCGATTTGGTTAGGACTTGGTTCATGCTTATAAATATAGGTCTCGATTCTCCCTTTGAAGGCATTCAGACATGCAGGTGTCGACCGCACGTTTTCTTCCTATTATGACGGTGCTCTTCGGTCGAAGGTCTCACGGAAAATCCAAGGGAAGCGCAGATCCCTCTTCACGCAGTTCCTTCTTCCTTGGTCACGACCGTGCTCGTTCGTCTTCCTATTTGTTGTTGCCAATGTTCTTGGTGCAGGGGGTATTGTTGACAGAGTTGAGGAAGGACAATGATATTTTCTTTTTCGTCTTTCTTGCAGGGCAATACCAATTTCTCTTTGTAGTCGGGTGTTTATCAGTAAAAGAGATTTTTTTTGCCTGTGTTGTGGACGTACTCAAAATTCGGGGATCCGTTTTAAAGTTTTGTGTTCTTTGATTGTGGTTGCTTCTATTTTTTGTGTTTATGATTTGCTCAAATTGCTTTTCGTAATCGCACTAATTTTTTGCCGTTAGATTATTTATTGGATCGGAAAATATCTGTTTGAGCTGTTTTCGTAACAGTTCGTCACTGCCACCACCGTGCCAAACGGAACCTATAAAACTGTACTAATTAACTATATAAATATCATGTTTTTGTTGAAATCATTTTTTAAGGTTATTCGATCCTTAAAATAATCTTGCAACATCATAAATAGCTGCATTTTTTACCATAGATAGGAGATTATTTTATGTATCTCACGCACTTGATAAAAAAAATAACTGCTCCGGATTACAATGACAAAAATTTGGTGACCCCGGCTAAGTAAATTTTGCCATAGCTTAAGGCCTGGTTTGGCCTTTAAACTGCTCCAACATTAAATAGCTAGCACAAGAGGAAAAAAATTTAGGTGAGTTACTATCATCGATTTCTAGATAAGTAAATACTGGCCGTTGATATGATATTCTACGACCCATACGGTATTAAATACTGACCGTTGAACAGTATTTTGATCAATCATACTATTTCTGCAGGAAATCAACGGTCAATATTTACTCATACACTTATTTCTAGGTGAAAGTAACACACACAGTATTTTTTCGCACAAGAGTAAGTGAGGTGATAATTACCGAACTATTTTTTTTAAATATTTATTAAGTTACCACGGTTCATCCCCACAATCAGGTTAGTCCGACCGATCAAACTCAAAAAGTTGAACCCTTTGGCTCTGTTTGACATGGTGGCGGTCATAAACACGGGGGTTAAATTGTCATTTGTTAACGTCGACCTATGGAACTTCATCCACTTTTATGTTTAAACAGACGATGTTTATTTGTTAGACGATTCTTGATGAATGACGTTTTAATCCATACGTTTATGACCATCTTCATCGTGCCAAACGGAGCCTTCTTTTTTCAATTTTAATGACCGGTTGAGTTCTACAAACATTGCCTTTTTTTCTCTCTTATTATCTCTCCTCACAACTTAAAAATCATCAGAAGACACAAATTTCTTTATATAGCTAAGGGCAATGCAAATAGTCCCAACTTGTGCAATGTGTTTCGACAACACTATTCAAATGTTAATCAAGCAAGCAACGAACGAATACTATGTTCTTCGATCACTGTCCAAAAGGGTTCCTTGTACCTTTGCTACTATTTAAACTGTTTGGAGGGATAAAAGCGATTACCATCGCATGAACCGGGCCATAATTAAGGCCCGGTTCATGCGATGGTAACCGCTTGACCGGTGAAAATAAGTCCTCTCAAACGGAACCTCTCTCTCCCGACCTATATAAATTTCCGGTATATATAAAGCAATAAAGTTATTATGTGCAAACATGAGCAGATCTAGGAATTTTAACAAGACCTTTCTCTTGTAAATGAAATGTAAACACTCCTCCATCTTAATAGAATTGTTTCTACCCCATCCACACGCCGTTTTTGACATGTAAGTTGTCAAAATTGATTCTCAACCGTAGTAACACTTGATCTAGTTCATCATTATTATCTCATGAACTTTTTTTAAAAAAATTTTATTTAAAAACTTTGCACGAAAAACATACTACTACTAATATTATCACTCATAGTTAAATAAATTTAATGCATATGATCTTAGGGCTGCAAACAAGTCAAGCTCATCAAAACCAGCCAGCTCGAGCTCGAGCTAAAACTCGTATGAATTGGCTCGAACTCGAGCTCGACGAGCTCGGTGCAGGCTCATCGAGCTCAACTAAGCTCATGAACTTAGCTCAAGCTGGATGAGCCTGCACCGAGCTCAGCTTGCGTCAATGACTCAAGCTGTCGGTCGATGCCACTCAAGTCTCAACTCTCAAGACTCTCAACTCGTCAGTCATCGACTCGCACTCGCCGCTCGCGAGAGAAACACCTGATCACTCCATAGGACCACAGTCGCATGACCCGTCGACCCGCACTCACTCAGCAAGAAAGCAAAATAGTAAAACCCAAAAATGGCGATGCCCGTTAGTGTGGATTCCGTGGAATGATGGAGTGAAATCCGTGAATCTCTTGATCGCGAAATATCTTATAAATTAAATATGTTATATAAAATTACATATTTGATTATATTTCCTTACAAAGCTTGCGAGCCCATGAAGGCATGAACAGTAAGTACTAAGCTCGAGCTCGGCTCAAAAGAAAGCTCAACTTGAGTTTTTTTCGTGCCAGCTTGACTCAACTTATATTATTTCAAAATTTTATTTAATATACTTGATAAAGAATATTGATGACATGCACTTGATTTAAAGTTTAAAACTTTAAATCCACCTTCATTAAATATATTAATATGATATTTTTAATAAAATTTTATTAACATTTTATTTAAAAAAATAATTACTTATAAAATAAATTCAACTACCACAATTAATTTGATGATATACTATTAAATTAGCTCTTTAAACTAGAATATATGCATAATTATTAATTACCGTGAATGACACAGTTTTAAACTTTTAATACGGTCACGCAGCGGCGTTGTCGACCTTTCCGTTAAAAAAAGTAACACGTGGCTTACCGTTAAGTGCACTGAATGAATAAAAGGGTGAGATTTACATTTTTTTTCCATTTCCTTGAATTTAATTGGGGGGACAAAAATGCTATGCACCCGGAATGTGTGCAATTATTTTTAATTTTTTTTATCCTCGTGATTGGTGCAGGTATCTCAGTAAACCGATGTTAATCCGACGGCTGGATTTCATTTTTTCCAGATATTTTCAGCAGTGGATGCATATGATCCGCTGTCATAAATGGATGCCGGTTAGGGTTTGTGTGGGATGCGCGCGATACCCGCCAGCCACGTTACGCCCATCTCCGATCGCATTGGCGGGTCCCATTGTACAGCTGTTACAACGGGCTCTTGTCCCCCGCTTCCAAATTACGGGGGTTATTAATATCTTTGATAAAGTTTTAATTTAAAATATTTTTTTTATTTAATGGCCGACTTTCTTCGCAATGCATCAATTCCCGAGTTTTATTATATTATTATTATACAAAAATAGCAACAATTCGTAAATGAAACAGTGAGTTTATAGTGACAGCCCTTATAAGTGATCACTATTAGCAGCCTCATTTTTTATAAATTTTTTTTAAAACATCATTATATTGTATGCTAAAGGCAGCCCACTCCCCCCACCTAATTTTATTTTGGTGATTGTTAACCGCAACCGTTAATTACGAGTCGCACCCCAAAATCTTCTAATGTTTCGTGTCTTTTCGAAATACGTCTTGTACATGCAATTTCAGGAAAAGTGTTTAACACGAAAGTTGTAGATCTTGACGAAATCTACAACTTCTGTGTTGAAGACTTTTCTTGAAATTACATGTAAAAGGCGTATTTCGAAAAGACGCAAAATCTGTGCATATTTCCAATGTACACATTGTACATGCATTTTAGGAAAAGTGATCAACACGAAAGTTGTAGATATCGTCGAGATCTACAATTTCGTGCTGAACATTTTTCCTGAAATTGCATGCACAAGGCGTATTTTGAAAAGACACGAAAAATTAGTAGATTTTGGGGTGCGACTAGAAAAAAACAGTTTGCGGTTAACAATCACTTTTATTTTCGCCTAGGTTTTTTCCTGGAGGGAAGGTTGGGGCGTTTGGTCCCCAACCTTCCGTCCAGAGGCTGATCCATCGCCCCGCCTCCCACGCAAGGTGACGGTCGGTCGCGTGTTGCAGAACGTCGTTCATTTCTTAATGTTCCTCGTTATGATCTATTGCAAAATGGATCGTATGTTGTTGCTGAAAAATGCAGTGGGTTCATGACCACCATATTATTGCAATAATCCACTTCAAGCTGCAACTAAATCATGCAATCTTTGAAAAATAACATAACACTAAATGCTAATATATTTTACATCCAAATTTTTTTTCTTGACATATGAATCTCCACGCATGATGTTGAAGTATATTGATTAGATGTTATAGCTGCTTAACGAGTTAGGCTTAGAATCCGGATGACATCCAATACCCGTCGTCGGAAATTTAGGGTTACGCCTATAAATTGTTAGGGTATTAATATATGTTTGCGCGTGTCGAGACCGACTCAGAACGACCCATTGTGTTTCGTGTCACTAGAGTGTAACGGCTCTACGCTGAAGATACTATATAAGACCATTCTACAGTTGATGAGCCTTAGTGGACTATCGTGAGCGGAGCCTCAACATTCTCAAGATAGGAAATTAAGTTTCCGCTCCCGTCCATTCGCTTCAACGCTCCCGTTTCCGCTGATCTACAGGATTTTTCGCGTGTTTCTCTTTCGTCGCCGCTCATATCGCAAAGGAGAAAGGATCATAACAGTGGTTTTTGCCGGATCCCATCGCTCCCCCTGTTTTCACTTCACAACTGCTCGATCCAGTGGTCAGGAAGAAGGAAGGCTTCTTCCGGTTGATGTTGCCGTTCTCTGGCTATCGCAGATCGCCGAAAAATATCGGAAGGAAAGCTTCCCTCCCGTTGTAGATCCGCTCGGGAAAAAGCCGGTGTTTCCATTTCTCTGCCGAAGCACCCGCCGGATCAGAAAAACACCGCCAGTTTTGACAGCGCCGCCGGATTTCTTCCCATCCCGATCCAGATCTGTCGCCTCTTAGTTTTGACTGTGGCAAGCATGTTGAAACACACAGATCGCTGTCCTTTTCATTTGTGAAGGTGCAGTTGTGATAAAGATCGGGTGTTTTGCCGCCGCCGAGAGTTTTTCCTTCTTTTCTCCTGTTTCAGGCACCACTCCCGTGCGTGCTGTCGTCGGTGGAAGTAACTTTACCGGATCGTGAAGCAGGATCTCGTGCATCATTGGATCTACAAGAAGGGACTTCCGTCGGTGCTCTAAATTTAACAAAGGGAAGCGTGCACGACTACTGAGATCGCAGATCTCTGTCACCAATCGGAAGATCGCAGATCTCTGTCGCCAATCACAAATCTTTGTCGCCAATTGAGTATCTTCCCGTCCTGGTTCATAAGTAAGGAGATTGGGAAGAGAACTAGGCTTCCAGTTGTAGGATCGTGGTTCTGCCGTAGTTCTTCATCGGATGCCTCGCTGGGCGCCGGAAAGGGGATCTCTGCCTCCTTTTTGCAGCACCCCTAGGAGTTTGCAGGTTTTCTCAACCTAGATCTGGACTTCCTTTTTTTGCCCAGGTCTAGAGGGATCAAAGTTCAAAAAAGATCGTGTCAGTGCAGTCACAAGTCTTCATTGTTGCTTCATTCCGCCAACTACAGATTGTTGTGCTTGAGCGTCTCCGTTGATTGAAGGAATATAGACTATTCTTCATGTTTGCTGATGCGTAGCTTGTGCGCAAGAGGGGATAAGATTCAATGATCTCCTGGATTTCCCCTGCTCTTGTTCAAGGATCAGAATCAGAATTCCTTTCCTTTGGAAGGATTGATATCAATTCAGCTTTTAACAGTTGATCACTGTGAGTCCAGATCTGATTGCTTGCTAGAGATTGGAAACTCCAGATCTGATTTTTTGTTTGTGCTCAGTCAAAGAGGAGCAAATTATTTTTCTGAATTGGATCTGAGGTTTTTGGACACGTCTTCACACGGCTCAGGTGACCTCGTTCTAGAATTTTTAATTTGTGTAAATCTAGTGCGTTGTTGAAAAAGAGTGCGCTCGAGACTGTCAAACTGCAGTCCTTCGATGCCATTGTCTTCCTCAGTTGGAAAATTCAAGTCCAACTAGGAATGAAACAACAAGAATTTTTTTATACTGTTTAGATTGACTAGAACATTACTGGGAAAAGCTCGGAGCAAGTTGCTCAGCCCTCACAGGCTGTCAACTTCGTTTTGCGACCTAGCAAGCCCTCTCGAAAGCCCCTGGTACCTAAGGGTGACACAACTGCACAATTGTTGGTCCAAAAGTATTCTCTCAAAAAGAAGAAAGGCAAGTGCCATAACTACAACAAATGGGGTCACTGGGCCGTTGAATGTAAGGGTTTCAAAAGGAAAAAGGAGGAGGCCGCACAAAATATGGTGAACAAGATGGTCGACAACTCCGATCCTAAGTCCATCATGGCTATGATTGGGAGTAGCACCGCAGTGCATTTTTTGAGTGGTGGCTAGATAACGGTGCTACCTGTTGATGGCGAAGAGGTCCGGCCATGTGTTCGTAATGCTCGTGACCGGTTGATTGGTGGCGATGATGTCCCGACATTTGTTCGTGATGAGTTCTTTGGCGAGCTCCATGGCAACACCGGGTCCATGCATTATGTTGATCGTCGCCACAACCGTACATTTGAAGACTCGGATGGACGATGCCGCAACAATAATTTCAATGCACGACATCGTCGCTACAACGCCATCGCCGTGACAATTATTTTGCTACAACACCATCTCCGCTACAAAGCCATCGTCGCGACAATAATTTCGCTACAACGCCAACGCCGCGACAATAATATAATAATTATAATATTATATTATATTTATTAATTTTCTTGTTGCATTGTTTTAATTTGAGAGTTTTTATTTCATGTATTTTGATTTCATATAACATGATGGGTGCATATAACCATCATGAGGTGTTTAATTTTCAATGGTGGTGATTGTGTGGTGTAGGCTATAAATAGCCATGTTATGAAGGAATTTAGAGGAGAATAATGAAAAATTGAAACTTGAATTCAAAATTTGAATTTCCCCCTTATCTCTCTCTTCCCCCTTAGGCAAAATTCAGCCCCCCTCTTTCTCTTACCTTCTCCTAGCCGCCGCCTCCCCCGTCTCCTTGGCCGCCGGCCACATATCTTCCCTCTTCCTCTAAGCCCTTGTGGCCGACCCCTTCTCTCTAATCCCCTCTCTTCCCTCTTGAAGATTCCTAAAGAACTTTCACGTATCATCTTCCGTGGATCTCCTCCGGTGACTTCAAAGAAAACGGCGTGCGTCTTCTCCTTCCGGTGCGGCTCCGTGGAATTTCGTGGAAGTGGATTTTTCCACCTTCGTCGTGTGATTCCTCCACTCATCCTAGTGGAAGATTTGAAGGTCTATTGCTTGGGATTGGGTAACGAAAATATCTACTCTTGTGTGATTCCTTTGTTAATTAGTAGGAGGTTGCGAGACATCGACTTTTATCCGCGGCTTTGAATCCGTCATTTTAAAAATCTGATTTTATCGTTTATGTTCTTCAATTTCATTAATCGAATCCGGATCGGGTGGATCCTTTTCGCTTGATTCAAATATTGGCAAATAGCCCTTATTAGATCTCTAAAGGATTGGCGAACCTTAATGTTATATTCAGATTTTTTTGGAGTGAATAAGACTAATTTTGGATCGTACTTTTTAGTCAAGTTCTTCTCGGATTGTGGTTGTGACGTTGCGTTATACACGACAAATATTGGAGCGGTTAGGAGTCATAATTTTAGGTGTTGTGAAATGTTGTGGTATTATTTGGCAAATAAGAATTATGCATGTTAAATTAATCTCTTGTGTTAAAAGACCTCAATTAAGAACTAAACAATTTGATTTGTGCGACCTAGAATTGGAATGTGAGAGAACGATTAAGTGTCGTTGTCCGTTGTGGTTCGTTAGGAGACGTAGCCTGCATCAATTTGGTATCAGAGCGAGGTTCACGTCAATTTCTTAATTGGCACCGTCCCCTGGTTCTTGTACGTCGGCACGCACTTTTCTTGTTAATTTTCGAGTCAAAAAAAAATTCAAAAAAAAATTTTGCTGGTCTGCCAATAGCGGCCTAGATTTCTTATTTTTCAGCAAAATTCAAAAAATTTTTTTTTTAATAATCTTCTTTTTATTTCCAGTAATAAAGCAAAAAAAAAGAAATTTTTACCCTAGCCTTAAGTGGGAACAATTCCATCTGTATTGTTTCGCTGGTCTTCTAATTTATTTCTAGTTACATTTATATAAAAAAAATTGTTTCTTAAAATATATCAAAAAAAAGGGTTTTTGTGTTCACTTAGTTTGAGTTTTTCGTTGGTCCTTTATGACGCACATTGGGAGCTTCGCTCACTCACCTTCATTCGTTGAGCGTAACGTTATATTATCACCATATTCGACACCACCACCGCGCACCTTTAGGCCTGATCGAGTTCCTGCTCCGACCTATGATGGAATAGGTGGACCGCGAGTATTTTTATGTTGGGTGAAGGACATGGACCTCTATTTTGAGCGATATCATATTGTCGACCCCCACAAGATTCCCGTTGCGAGACTACAGCTAATTGGTCGAGCTCTGACCTTCTGGCTCAATGAGGAGAAACGTTTTGGGATGTCCCTCAACGGCTCACTGGTAGGTTGGCAGATTATGAAGAATCTATTAAAGGATGAGTATTACCCTCCCTACTGTCGTTCCCAGATTTCTGATTATCTGAGTGATTCGCCGCCTAAGACTTTGCCTACATCGAACCAGTACGTCCCCTCGTATCCCCATACTCGGACGTCTCATGTTCTTATTTCTCCCCTCCATGGCACTAGAATTGTTTTTGATCACGGGAGTGACTTACCCCCTCGAGCTCGATCTTCCTCCCAGGATTGTAGAGCTACCCATAGTATACCTGCACCTACTGATGGAAGAAAGGAGAAGCTTAGGACCCCTCTCCCTAGTTCGATAGATGTGATTGCTAGGAATGCCATGAGCCCGCGGGGTGAGAGTGTTCCTACCAATATGGTTAGTCAGGCGATTATGACGTGTGTGGTTAGTGACATATTTGGCCGTGGCACTAACGTTTGTCCTATTCCGACTACGCCCATAGTCTCTTTAGAGTCGCCTCACGAGCTGTCGGATCTAGCTGTTGACGCTCCGGATGAGTATGACGTAGTGGCTATGACTGAGCCAGCCTCCGATGGCGACGACGTAATTAGTGAAGAGCTGAGTGATGATGAGGATGTAGGTTATCCTAGTGACATGGAGGAGGAGTTCTCGTCTGAAGTGCCCCCCCACAGGACTATCCGACCCCCTCTCGACTATATTTTAGATTTGCCCCCCGCCCACCACTCAATTTCAGATCTGTCACCCTTGAGTATCGTGGAGTCTTCTGTTGACCTAGTGTTGGTAGATGTTTCAACGATGTTGGAAGAGCCACCTTGGGATGATCTTAGTGAAGCACATCCGGGGAATAGTTCATTGAGGTTGCTTGAGGTTCAAGCTAAATTAGATTCTCCCCGGGATTCAATTTGCTCAATCCTCTATCCCGATTTTGGCGATGTACCTACATCATGGGAAGATTTGGCTAGCGAAGGAAGTGTTGTATTGGAAGATTTGTCCTGTGTGGAAGGGTTATTTTTGGATGACGTTAGCACTGAGTACCCGAAAGATATTACTTTGATGTTATCCCCTTTGCCGGAAGCCAAATGCGGAATAGAAATTTTGTCGGGTTCGATTTTGCATACTTTTGAGACCGTTACTGCTTATGATTTGGATGAAATATCTAGTGGGTTGGAAGACATTTTTGCTGAGTTGGTAGAGTCAACCTATGATGAATGTTTATCGGAGAGTGAGTTGGGTGATGACGATCCGGTTGAGTTTTCTGTGAGGACGAATCTACTATTTGATTTTCCTTTTGAGTTTGATGGTTGGCACCCGGTGGATTTTTCTTGGACGTTAAATCCGTGTTTTGACGGTGAGTATGACTTAGCTCCTCCTCCGGCATCGACCATGTCGACTCCCCATCCGGTTCACTTGACTCGACTAGATGACTTTGTTGGGCACGAATTTGGTATAACTAGCCCGAGACAGTTGGTACTACCTCCGTTAGTAGCCCCTCCATTGGACATATCTCGTAAGATATGTATTAGTGAGTTGTTAGATTTCGTGTTCGGCCTCGTCCCAATATTTTGTAGTTCAGTATCTCCCAAATTTCCTATGATTAATCAATTCTCGGATTATACGTCTACAATGAGGTCGTCGATTGTGTCCACTTCTAATTTCGTGACGGGTGTGCCTCATGGTTTGCGTCCACTAAGCGTGAAATATAATTTAAATCAATTAAACCAATTAGCACCGCCTTATTTTCCACCATGCCACGATATCTATGCACCCACTCTTGTGGCCATAGCTATCCAATATAAGTCGTGTCATTTGCATGTCAACTTACTCCCGAGTGTACCCAACTTACAAGTTGACGGTGCAATTTTAGTGCGCTCACCTCCCGACCGGTTGCTGATCGACACCATCTTGAACATAACATGTAGAAAAGCTGACCCGTACCTGATTTATTTTGAAATTCGAGACATTACGATTTTTTTGGATTTTATGAATGATTGGGGTATTTCACCCATTTTCAACGTTCCGGATTTTATGTCGTATGTTTCTCCTCCTCTAGAGTGGCTTTCTCTGTCGTTTCTTCCTCCCACTAAATGTTCTCATGGGTTGGGGAGTGAAGTTATTGCCGTATCTATCTTCCACTGGGATTCAATGGTACTTGCACTGGTTGGTAAGACAAACGTAATTTTTTTTTCTGTCACATTTACGTCTAGTTTTTTGGAAACCTTGGTTGTTTTGGTAATGCTTCACAGGTTACTCTCGACTGTTACTTGGGAGCTCGTCGTACTTCATTTGGAGGCTGCTTTATTCCACCACTCTCTCCTTGACCACTCATCGGTGATGAGTGATTTTGAGTGGGGGAGAATTGATGGCGAAGAGGTCCGGCCATGTGTTCGTAATGCTCGTGACCGGTTGATTGGTGGCGATGATGTCCCGACATTTGTTCGTGATGAGTTCTTTGGCGAGCTCCATGGCAACATCGGGTCCATGCATTATGTTGATCGTCGCCACAACCGTACGTTTGAAGACTCGGATGGACGATGCCGCAACAATAATTTCAATGCACGCCATCGTCGCTACAACGCCATCGCCGTGACAATTATTTTGCTACAACACCATCTCCGCTACAAAGCCATCGTCGCGACAATAATTTCGCTACAACGCCAACGCCGCGACAATAATATAATAATTATAATATTATATTATATTTATTAATTTCCTTGTTGCATTGTTTTAATTTGAGAGTTTTTATTTCATGTATTTTGATTTCATATAACATGATGGGTGCATATAACCATCATGAGGTGTTTAATTTTCAATGGTGGTGATTGTGTGGTGTAGGCTATAAATAGCCATGTTATGAAGGAATTTAGAGGAGAATAATGAAAAATTGAAACTTGAATTCAAAATTTGAATTTCCCCCTAATCTCTCTCTTCCCCCTTAGGCAAAATTCAGCCCCCCTCTTTCTCTTACCTTCTCCTAGCCGCCGCCTCCCCCGTCTCCTTGGCCGCCGGCCACATATCTTCCCTCTTCCTCTAAGCCCTTGTGGCCGACCCTTCTCTCTAATCCCCTCTCTTCCCTCTTGAAGATTCCTAAAGAACTTTCACGTATCATCTTCCGTGGATCTCCTCCGGTGACTTCAAAGAAAACGGCGTGCGTCTTCTCCTTCCGGTGCGGCTCCGTGGAATTTCGTGGAAGTGGATTTTTCCACCTTCGTTGTGTGATTCCTCCACTCATCCTAGTGGAAGATTTGAAGGTCTATTGCTTGAGATTGGGTAACGAAAATATCTACTCTTGTGTGATTCCTTTGTTAATTAGTAGGAGGTTGCGAGACATCGACTTTTATCCGCGGCTTTGAATCCGTCATTTTAAAAATCTGATTTTATCGTTTATGTTCTTCAATTTCATTAATCGAATCCGGATCGGGTGGATCCTTTTCGCTTGATTCAAATATTGACAAATAGCCCTTATTAGATCTCTAAAGGATTGGCGAACCTTAATGTTATATTCGGATTTTTTTGGAGTGAACAAGACTAATTTTGGATCGTACTTTTTAGTCAAGTTCTTCTCGGATTGTGGTTGTGACGTTGCGTTATACACGACAAATATTGGAGCGGTTAGGAGTCATAATTTTAGGTGTTGTGAAATGTTGTGGTATTATTTGGCAAATAAGAATTATGCATGTTAAATTAATCTCTTGTGTTAAAAGACCTCAATTAAGAATTAAACCATTTGATTTGTGCGACCTAGAATTGGAATGTGAGAGAACGATTAAGTGTCGTTGTCCGTTGTGGTTCGTTAGGAGACGTAGCCTGCATCACCTGTCACGTCACAAATGACAGACGTCTTCTTTTAGAGGTCAGAAAAGTCCAGGACAAAATTGAGAACTGCAACGGAGGAGAGACTGAGGTTACTTATGCTGGGATAGCAGAGTTGTTCCTCTCTTCAGGTAAAACTTTGATTTTATAACATGTTAAAGTAGTTCCCAACGTAACTAAGAATTTGATTTCTATGATTTTGCTTGATAAAGCTGGGATGTCTTTCACAACCATGAATGGTAGAATGACGTTAAATGTTAATTCTCATTACTTTAATTGCACTTACATGATCAATAGTATGTATAAACGTAGCATAGATAACGAGTGCATAAATCAAGTGAGCTCAACTCTGATTGATCCGAAGCTATTACACAATATACTTGGTCATATTCACTATAAGAAAATGCAAAATCTAGTTAGGAGTCAAAACATCCCATTAGATCTTTTTATTCAATTTGATAGGTGTGAGGTTTGTGCCCAAACTAAGATCACTAGAAACCCTTACAAGTCAGTTTCTAAGAGCACACAACTTCTGGAGTTGATATATTCTGACCTCTGTGATTTTCGTAGTCACGCCACTAGAGGGGAAAGAAAATATCTAATTATATTCGTCAATGATTTTTCTAGATATTGTCATATTTACCTATTGAAATCGAAAGATGAGACATTCGATACCTTTAACAGCTTCAAATCTCGGGTAGAAAATCAATTAAATATAAAGATTAAAAGAATTAGAAGTGATCGAGGAGGAGAGTACACTGCAATTGGGTTTAAGGACTTTTATCCCTCTAAGGGTATAATCCTAGAAACCACAACTCCATACTCACTCCAGTCGGATGACATTGCTGAGCGTACGAATAGAACTTTAACTGAATGTTGAATTCTATGATCCTCACAGCTGACATGTCTAATTCATTTTGGGAGGAAGCAGTACTAACTGCAAATCACATTCTAAATAGAGTGCCTCATTTAAAGCTCAACTCTACTCCGTATGAGTTGTGGCATGACCATACTTGTAGATATGACACTCTTAAGACTTGAGGCTATATCGCTTATGTAAGAATACAAGACCTTAAGAGACCTAATGTGAGACCTAGAACAACGACCTGCGTTTATCTAGGTAGTGAAGAAGATAGTGCAGCTAACAGGTTTTTAGATCTATCCACTAATACAGTAATATAGTCTAGAGATGCTATTTTCTTTGAATACAAATTTATCAAAGATCATGGCTTGACCGTCTCTAGGTCTACTGACATGATTTCAGAATCTACCGTAGAACCTGAAGCTGTCCCCTCTAGCACTGCTCCCCAACCTCTAGAGGTGGAATCTGTTCCTCTTAGAGTATCTACAAGAGATAGAATCCCTAAGAATTTTGGTGAGAATTTCGTCACCTATCACTTAGAGGATAATCCATTCTCCTATCATGAAGCAATGAGATCTAGAGATGTGTTAATGTGGGCAGAAGCCATCGATGATGAGATGAACTCGCTGCTACAAAACAACACTTGACATCTAGTTGACCTACCGAAAGGAGCTAAAGTCTTAGGAAGCAAGTGGATTCTGAAGAAGAAATTGCACAGTGATGGGTCTATAGCTAGATATAAAGCACGTCTAGTTGCTAAGGGTTATAAACAACATGGGAGAATTGACTATTTTGACGTCTATTCACCTGCATGTCACCTATCTACTATTAGGTTTCTTCTTGCCATAGCTTCAATCGAGAACTTTATAGTTCATCAGATGGATGTAAAAACAGCCTTCGTAAATGAAGAGCTTGATGAAGAGATCTACATGGCACAACCTGAAGGTTATGTACATAAGGATCTAAGAGACAAAGTGTACAATCTCGATACATCGATCTATGAGCTTAAACAAGAACCTAAGATGTGGCACATCAAATTTGATCAAGTGGTAAAGAGCATTGAATTTCAGTCCAGTCTCTCAGATAAGTACCTCTACTACAGCTCGATGTCAAATCAAATAGTCATCATATGCCTATATGTGGATGTCATGTTGATTCTACAGTCAGATTTTGCCGCAGCGAGGGATACTAAATCCACTCTTGCGAAAGCATTTGACATGAAGGACCTTGGTCCTGTAGATACCATATTATGTATGAAAGTTAGAGTAGACAATGGACGTGTCACTTTAAGTTAAGCTCATTACATTGAGCAGATTCTCACTACATGGGGTTATAAAGACTGTAGGCATGTTGAAACACCAATCGATCCAAATGTCAAGTTGAGTCTAAATGAAGAGATCATTGTTGATCAAGTAAAGTACTCAAAAATCATTGGAAGTCTCATGTACGCCATAAGTTGCACTAGACCAAACATTATTTTCTCAGTAGGTATGCTAAGTCACTTTACCAGTTGTCTAGGTAAAGAGCATTGGGATGCCTTAGATCGGCTGATGAGGTACCTAAAAGGTACTAAAGATCTCGCTCTGTGCTACACTGATTACCCTCATACGTCGGAAGGTTACTCTAATGCCTCTTGGTGTTCAGAAATTGGGAACAACAAGTCCACCAGCAGACTTATTTTCACTTTGGATGGCGTCGCAGTCACTTGGAAATCCAAAAAACTGACTTGTATAGCTTTGTCGTCTATGAAAGCCGAGTTGTTTGCCTTAGCTTCAGCTGGTGAAGAGGCAGATTGGATCAGAAATTTGATTCTAGACATTCCCTTATCTAGACTTCAGGTCAATTCTTTGAGCTTGTAATGTGATAATCAAGAAGCAGTCCAAGTCGTGAAGAATATCTTTTTTAATACTAAGAGGTGACATGTACGACTAAGACATGCTCTATTGAATTATTTGAAAGAACAAGATATTATCACTTTGATCGATGTGCGATCGAAGGATAATCTGACTGATCACTATCAAAAGGAATGCCCAAAGACCGATCAATCAAAACAGTGGGGGAAATGAGACTCAAGATGATTTAAGTTCAGCCTTAGTTCAAGGTTAGACGATTTAGTTCAGCCTTAGTCCAAATATTTTGATTTTTCCACTTTCCTTTGTCAAAGCAAGCGTGTTGTGTTCCGCTGATGTTCGGGGCTGCTGGGTACGAATTTGGTAAGTTATTTCATTCTACATCTGATGTTAACAACTTCATCGAGATTCGTCTTCCTTACCTTGGAGGAGAGTGTTATTCCACATTTAATAACACAATCTAACTCGGTTTGGACTTTCTTCTGTTGATTGGTTCAATTCCACATTTGATGAGTTCCAGTTAACTTTAGAAGAACAGTAACCATGACATTCCACATAGGAACACAGATACAGCTGCGGTATCTAGAAGTCTATAAGATCATTTCTTTGAAAAAAGATAATGGATTTTGAGGTAAAACTTATAATACTTTGTGTAGGTATCCTCTAAGCAAATTATAAAGTACTACATTCTTACAAGTAGAACTAGATACATGTACATTTTCAAAAGTTTGAATTCATACTGAATGAAATTTTTTGTTGAAAATTACATGAAATGTTGATGATGGAGGAGTACTTGTTGTTTGGAATCCTTATGAGGATGCCCTACTGTATATTTGAGGATGATGACAGGTAGAATGTTATTTGGTTTCTGTCTTGACTCTACTTAGAGCATTGATTAACTCTCTTGAACACTTGTTATTTGGACTACTTTTGCTCTTTTGCTGATTATTAACTACTAGGTATGTTGATCCTGTGCTATGATCGCACTTTAGAATGCTATGTGATGCTGCTAGGATTTATATTAACTCTTATGCATGCATACAGTTATTTTTTTAACATCCAATATATTCTGACAAGTGTGACATACACGGTCGTGAGTGCTTCATGTTCGGTTGAACACTACACAAACCACCCATTTTTCGACGTCGGGTTTACGACGGACATATGAGGAGATTGTTAGGGCATTAATATATGTCCGCGCGTGTTGAGACCGACTCGGAACAACCCATTGAGTTTCGTGTCACTAAAGTGTAACAGCTCTATGCTGGAGATACTATATAAGGACATTCCACACTTGATGAGCCTTATTGGACTATCTTGAGCGGAGCCTCAACATAACTACCCCTACTGGGGGCAACATGGAGATTCGTTCAAAACTAAACGACCACACATGATGCTTCGAGTGCACTAACATTCTCGAAGTCTTCGTTGGTGTTGCCCTAGCCCCCCTCTCCCATAACCGTCTCTCCTAGTTTTTCACGATTTTGGATCCTCCGCTCTTGCATCTTCATCGATCTGTTTTTCCAGCGCTAAAAAGGAGGAATATGACCTCTGTTATTGCTGTCGGAGGTTTCTTGGCTCGACCGCCTCATCCAGTCGCGATGAAGGAGTTAATCCCCGAACGAGATTTCCGCAGTCGCTAAGATCGGGAAGAGAACTAGGTTTCCTAGTTGCTATTGTTCACATGTTGCACCGCTCAGGATTTTACAGCACCGCCGATCTGGAGAAATTGCCCGCTCCGCTGGGATTTTTTGGTCGTGTGCTCGACATAGGGATTCTGGCACCACTACTATGCAAGAACAGGAAAAATAGTTTCCTCTACCCGTTCTCGCATTGGCTCTGCTGCCTGAAGGGAGCCCGCCGCCTCTTGTGATTTTTCCTGGCGTTGCTGGTCGATCGAGATTGGGAGGAAGAAGCTCGACTTATTGCTGTTCTCGTAAGGCAAAAGTCTTGTGTTGTAAAGAACTGCCCCCACCGCTACTTCACTAGATATTTGTCGCTCCGCTTTTGGAGTTCGTCGAACCTATAAGAGGAAGTAATCGTTTCTCTTTGGAGAGTAGTTCATCCTCTTTCTCTTTCATTCAGTTTCAGATCTAGTCAGAGAAAGTTGTTTAAATGAAAATCAGTTGTTGCATGATTGTTGTTCTCTGAGCCGATCAATGTGATGCATATGGATGTTGATCCAGTAATTGCAACCTAAATCTACACATGAGTGTTGTTACTGTTGAGATCTGAGGAAGGTTGTGACCTTGGAGGATTACTTATCATTGTGGTTTGGAGGAGCACTACTCTCTTTTTTGTGCTACTTGGAAAGCAACTAATTTTTCTTGGATTGGATCCAAAGATTTGGTCGTCAACACGCTTAGGTGATCTCCTTCATGTTTTACTGCACACGTTTTAGGTTGCTAGTGGAGCTTTAGGTTTCTTAGAAGGAACCCAGAATGTTGAAGGGAAACAACCTCTAATCTCATGTACCGATGATCAAGTTGGAGAAATTATCCAACTTAGAGTTCAGTGCCTGGAAGCAGAACACGTAGTTCGACATGAAGTACTTGAATATTTTCTACACCATGCAATCTGGTTTTGAGGCTTTTAAAGGAGGAGAGGACGAGGATAACTGGATCAATAATGAAGATTTCTGTCGTGATTACATCCTAAATTCTCTCTCCAATAGACTGGCCGAGATGTATAACAAGATGAAAACTGCAAAGGAGATCTGGGATGCACCAGAGGAGCAGTTCAGAGAGGAAGAGCACATGTCCAAGACGCACCTAATGGACAAGATCATGGCCATCACCTTCACTAAAGACAGGGAGATTCTTCCTTAGGTTGCCGATTTTGAAACTCTCGTCGACAAGCTGAACAATGAGAACATCTCTTTGCCAGATAAGTTTGTTGCAGGTGCCATAATTTTCAAGCTGTCATCTGCATGGTACTCCTTCAAGACTTAGATGTTTCAGAAGAAAACACAGGTCAGTCTCAAAGACCTCAAGCTCTTCATCTGTGAAAGTGCAGGTTAGATCTGATATACTCTAGTGGGGGGGGGGGGGGGGTGAATAGAGTATAGTGCTTACTAACAACTTTTTACAACTGTTATTGTATACCTAAGTGAACAGGGAAGCAAATAACATAAAGTAAACACAACAACTAACTAAACACAGAGCAATCACAGATCACAGCCAGAAAATAAAAGAAAATAAGCAACCAGAAAACACAATGAGCTATAGTGGTTCCTCAACCAATCTAGGTACATCCACTCTTCTACCACCCTAGGTAGGAATCCACTGTAGGATGAGTTGATCAGGTGTCCTGGGCACCAATGAGCTTTTGATAAGGTACTCAAAAACCAAACCAGATTTTTTGATCAGGTGTCTTGCCACCACTGAGTTTTGACAAGGTCTCAGAAACCAACACAAACTTTTGAAGGGAGTTTGATAAACCCTTTACAGCAGAGAGAGAGAGGGATGAGATGATCTTCTCTGTCAACACTCAGAGAGAAGATAGTGGATGTTGTCAAAGCTCCCCCTGAGATCTATAGTTGTTCAGGAAGTGAAGCTTTGCAGTAGGGTGATAGGCCTTTAGAAGATTTGATCTCCAGCAAAAGATGATTCCAGCAGCAGCTGAAATGTGTGTTGTCTGGAGTCTTGAATGATGATGGCCTTTGAACACTGGAATCAAGAGGGATCTGAAAATTTCAGAATATTGATCTCCTTTTGTGATGTGTGTTCTTGTATGAATTCTAAAAATGAGAATGTCTGCAACTCTTTCTCTTTCTATTGTTCTTGTTGTAATAGTTGTTGTTGATGTTGATGATGTCCAGCAGGAATGAAAAACTGATCTTTTATTCCTTACACCTGAATAGAATATTTCTCTGTCCAAGATAGCCGTTAGCCTGTCATAAATGACTCATTAACTGCATTTTATCTTCTGGAGGAAAGTCCAATAAAACATTCCTTTAAAAATCCCTTGAAACTTGCTCCAGATTAATTAAAACGGCTACAAGATCCTTGACATAAATGCGGAGAATAATTCCATAACTGTCTGAATTTGAATCTTGAAAAACGTCGATCTCTCCAGAAAAACATCGACCTGAGCTCAACTATCGTTGTACTGAGCTCAGAGACTGGACTTAGACTGAAGCAGAAAGTGTCGATCTGAGCTCAACTATCGTCGAACTGAGCTCAGAGATAGGGAAATAAACTAGAGACAAGAACGTCGATCTGAGCTCGAAGATCGTCGAATGGAGTTCGACAATTCGTCGAGGTGAGTTCAGAGATCGTCGAATGGAGTTCGACGATTCGTCGTCCTGAGCTCGACGAAATGACTTAGTCTCTAGAACTGAAAAATCTGGTCTTGAGGGCAGCTTTCAAACCTAAATACTAACCCTTAGACTCAATTCTAATTGACCTTTAGATCTATACAAGGAGGTCAAAACAGATTTTCTAAAGGACATAGTGATCCTTGCCCAAATCAGTAATAGGGTGTTCCAACAATCTGTATTGAGGATGAGAACCAGACTAGGCACGTTTTGTTGACGGTTAGCAAATAGAACTCTGCTGCTAACATGATCACGCACCCTAAGCGTAAGCCTAAGGCTGGAAAGACTAGACCACCCGCCAGTGCACCCGCAGTTGCTGACACTAGAAGGAAGATTAAGAAGTTTAAAGACAAGTGTTATAACTGCAATAAGTGGGGTCACTGTGCTTTCGAGTGCAAGCAACCCAAAAGGGGTTAATCCAACACACCAAAGCCTGATAATAAAGCCAATATGGTTTATCAAACGGCGCATGTCGACTTTGTTGCGATGTTGGCAAGAGAAAGACGAGTATAGAGTGGTGGCTCAATTCAGGTGCTACCTGCCACGTCTATAATGATTCAGCGCTTCTGGAGGATGTCACTGCAGTAAAAGAGACTGTCACTGTTGCAAATGGTGAAGTAGTTGACGTGCTGAAGGTGGGAAATACAACTATGCTACTTTCCTCAGGTATGCATTTAATTTTGAAAAATGTTAAATTTATACTTACATTAGCTGCTAATTTAATTTCAATTAGTTTGTTATGTAATGCTAGTATGTCATTTAACATTAATGGTGGTAGAGTAACTTTAATGGTTCACTCGCACTATTTTGGTTATGCTTATGTTGTTAATGTGATGTATAAATTGAGTCTAGCAAACGAAGTAATAAACCAAGTTAGTTCAAATCTGATAGATCCTAAGACTTTTCATGAAAGACTAGGACACATGAACTATAAAAAACTAATGCCGCTTGCTAAAACTCAAAATATTCTCATAGACACAACAATCAAATTTGATAAATGTGAAATTTGTGCTCAGACAAAGATAACTAGAACACCTTTTAGTCAGGTTTCTTGGAGCACACAATTACTAGAGTTAATACATTCTGACATATGCGACTACAAAAGTTTTGTCACAAGAGGAGGTCAGAAGTATCTGATAACCTTTATCAATGATTACTCTAGTTTTAGCAACATTTATCTCATTAAATCCAAAGATGAAGTTTTTTAAAAAATTCATATATTCAAAAATAGGGTTGAAAAATCAACTTGACATGAAAATAAAATAGACTAAGTAGTGATAGAGGAGAAAATATATCTCGGGGGATTTTAAAGATTTTCTTGCCAGTAATGACATAATCCCTGAGAGCACTGCTCCGTATTCACCACAATCCAACGGTATCATCGAGTGCAAAAATAGTACTTTAACAAAAATGTAGAATTCCATTTGTTAACTACAGGCATGCCTGCGGCCTATTGAGGTGAAACCGTCCTCACGTCAAATCACATTCTTAATAAAGTTCCTCATGCTAAGTTGAAGCAAACACCCTATGAGCTTTGGTTTAAGAGACCTCATAGATTTGATAATCATAAGACCTGAGAATGTATCACTTATGTTAGGATATCTGATTCTAGAAGAGCTAAGATTGGACCTAGGACAAACACATGCATCTATCTAGGATGTGTAGAGGATAGTGCTGCAAACATGTTTTTAGATCTCTCAACTAATACTGTAATAAAATCTAGAGATGCAGTTTTCTTTGAGAATAAGTTCCTTAAAGATAAAAACCTGACGCTTCCAAGTTTGATAGCATCTAGTACCGAGACTACTGTTGAGACATGACTAAGAATCTCTCACACTGGGCCCATGTATACGAGTGATTTAACATCTAAAAGGTTATCTAATAGAGAACGAGTGACTAAAGGCTTCAGTACGAACTTTATGACTTACCAAGTTGAAGCTGATCCATCTACCTATAAGGAAGTAATGCGATCTAGGGATTCTCTATTATGGAAAGAAGTCATAAATGATGAGATGAACTCTCTCTTGAAAAACCACACTTGGACCTTGGTTAACTTTCCCAAAGGGGCTAGAACTATTGGAAGTAAGTGAGTCCTAAAAAAGAAGCTGAATTCTAATGGAAGTATTGTTAAATACAAAGCATGTCTACTTGCAAAAGGTTTCACTTAAGTGAGTGGTATAGACTACTTTGAAATATATATACTCACCTATTTGTCACATTGCGATAATTGAGATTCTTCTCGCTTTAGCATATATTGAACATTTTATCGTTCATTAGATGGATGTCAAGACTGCATTTCTTAATGGAGATATGAATTAGGAGATCTATATGCACCAACTTGAATGGTTTGTCATAGAAGGTTTAGAAAATAAGGTTTGTAAGTTGATTAAGTCACTCTATGGATTGAAACAAACGCCTAAATTGTGGCACGAGAAATTTGTCACTTGTGTAAAGACATGAGTTTTAAATCTAGCCTATCAGATAAATATCCGTACGTAAGAATAAGTTCAAATAAAGTCGCAATTATATGTTTATATGTTGATGACATGTTAATTCCAAGTACTGATCAGTCTGAGGCGGAAGACGTGAAAGTTATCTTGACTACATAATTTAGCATGACATACTTAGGCTAGTACATTACTTATGTTTTAAATTTTAGAATCGTACTTTGCTTACATTCATGCATCTACAGTTGAGTACACTGAAGTATTTCAGATGCTATCTGATGAAAGTTAGAGATGAATAGTTGTCAGTCATTCCAAACTTGATGACTTACGCACTTATTTTATTCAAAAATTGATCCGGGTATCATTCCAAAAAGGAATGCTGAAGTTGCTAATATGTGCCTTGATATTATGATTATTAGTTATATCATTCCAAATATGATGATGTAATAATCACAACTTATTGCATCATTCCAAACTTGATGATATAACACAATTGTGAACCGGTTAATAATAATCTTAATAATAAAAGTAACATGATTTGATTCTATGAAATCAATTTTCTAATTTTTATAAATTAGATATAGATGCTGATTTGTGATTCTTTATTCATAGTTAGAGTATTACATTCTTTTACTTTTGATAACAAATATTTGAATTCATAGAGATTTGTCTCATGACATTCTTGTTGTAATTATTTGCAGATCAAATGGAGATTGGAAGAGAGAAAGTTGATTTCAACTCGGATGAAGATGATCTGCTATTTGCATAGATCAATTAATAGTTTGAGTTTTCCAGTTCTGTTTATTTTCATGTTTGGGACCTTGGTTTGAGTTTAGTTTTACCAGTTATCTAAAACTCATATTATGTTTTCGAGAAAAACTCATGTTTTGGTCATTATTAACTTTTGCGTTAAGTAACCTGTTTGATGTTAACATCTATATAAAATATAGGAGGAGATTGTTGAGATATATTGATTAGATGTTATAGGTGCTTAACGAGTTAGGTTTAGGATCCAAATGACATCCAATAACCCGTCGTCTGAGATTTAAGGTTATCCCTATAAATACCCCTATTGGGGGCAACGTGGAGGTTCGTTCCAAACTAGACGGCCGCACGAGATGCTTCGAGCGCACTAACACATGATTCAAATATGTAAATGCAAAATTTTTATTGCATGTTTACAAAATATTATTTTTTGGACCGCCAATATCCAATGGGCTGCAAATATCTTTTTATTGAACCGTTATTATCTATGGGCAGCGAATAACAATACATGGGCTATCAATATAAACACTTATAAAATAATTGGAAGAATTATTTGAAGAAATAACATAAAGTATGAACATTATTGATTTTAAAATATTATTATTATATGATAATAATATCATATAATATCAAGAAAATTATGAACATAAATATTTATTATAATAGTGTTATATATATATGTATCAATAAATATATATAGTAAAATATATGACCTTTATATATGATAAATGTTTATAAATGATATAAATGTTTTATAAACACACACACACATATATATAGGGGATGTATAGTGTGCGAGCTTACGGGCAAGGGCTAAAAAAACTTCAAATTGAAAAGTGATCAACATGTAACTTGTAGATATCATTGATATAAATAACTTTCATGTTGAATAACTTTTGATTTGGGTCTGTCTTAGTCTTCGAATTGGGATCCGAAATCTGGGGCGGCGAGAGTGCTACCGTGGCACCCTCGCCGCCTCAGATTTTGGGCCCCAAATCTGCTACCAAGACGGCTCTAAATTAAAAAGTAATCAACATGAAAGTTGTTCGTCTCGCCGAGATCTACAACTTTCATGTTGATGACTTTTCATTTTGAGACCACCTTGACCCCCAAAATGCCTTGCTCGTACGCCTTCACAGTAGCTTGCCCGCATATATGTATATGTATATCTATATATATATATATGCTAACGTTTTAACATTAACTTCAATAAAATTAATATTTTATATTAATTATCTTAAATATCATAATAAATTATAAATAACTCTCTAAAAGTATGAGAGAAACATATATAAACACAATATTTTCTCATATTTCTCACTAAACTCTTATATCTCCCACTATATTCTCCTGCTATTTTATATTTGCTTCATCAAATGAAAGTATATGTGCTCTGTGCTTCTTTGATGTCCGCGCAAATCGGAGTTTCAGGATCTAGTGGAGTGTTGTACCCTAAAGCCTTGACAGAGAGTAGTGCAACTTCTTTAGGGCAGCGATCACATGTCTAACACATGCTCGATTTCTTACTTAACTTTTATTGTATTTTATTTCATGCCTTTATAAATACTTGTTTTTCATTTTGAAAAAAATACTATTAAATTATTATATTATTTATTTCTGAAGGAAATTGGAAATAATTTTATTATAAAAATAAAATTTCTATCACTCTAATCATCGTGTAATTCCTAGATCGGTCTTATGCCATAATATTAATCTGATCGATGAACATGACTAGGGACGAAATCATTCAAGGGGGCAAATTTCTAGGTATAATTTTGATAAAATAATATAATACATTCTTTGCTTCATACAACATGAAAGTTTTAGGACTTGATTTCTCCTCAAACGTCAAAGAAATTCAATTATGAAAGTGGAGGTGGATCCACCTAGAAAAAAAATACAAGATAGTCTCTTTAATTCAAGGTTTTCATGATATTTTGATGGACAATTCCACCCAAAGAGATTTTCTATAGTTGATTTCTAGAGATTCGATAATCAAATGTACGTAAGAACTGTCACCATCAACTAATTTCTGGAAATTAAGATCCGATTCATGCGCTCGTAACCGCTTGGCAGGTGAAAATAAGTCCTCCCAAACGGAGCCTAAACTAAGATTTTTTTTGAAAGTTTTGGCCTAATTAACAAGAAACATTCCGGATAGTCCTCCCCCATTTAGCTTTAAATGATGGGGATTCACCCATATTATTTTTATCTGGATAGCTCTAGAGATTAACACCGGCAAATAGCCTAAACTAAGGAATTTGATAGTGGATAAGAGACTATGAAACTGAAAAGGGTAAAAGTCTATAAAGCATTTGAACTCCTTAACAATTTAGCTATGTATTGTAGAACTGATCAATACTCTAGAAAAATGAATATATGAAGGAATTTTGCGTTATGATGGAGGATGTAGTCTGGACATAGGAAAATTTTCCTAAGTGACAGAGTGTTACATTTTTGCTTGATAAGCATAAGTTAAGAAAATAATAATACAAAATATGATTAAAAATCTTTTAGATCACATTAAGAACAAGTAACAAACATATTTTATTCATTTTTAAAATGGTATAAGTACATGATTATGTTTATATTGTTTTTCAAGATATATGATATCAAAATAAAATTCATACCCACTGAGCTTTGTTGTCTTGCTCTTCATAAGTATTTAAAATGTTAAATAAATTGATGAGTATTCAAGCTCATCTATGAAATATAATATAAATTTTTTTGTAAGAAATAAAATACATAATAAATAAGAATATTTGCTCTGTAGAAAATATAGAGGCAAGTAAATATAACTATATTCTATGTTCAATTATTTTTGGAATCCTTTTTATCCTTTATAAGAAAATAATTTATTTAACAATTGACACATACAATGTGGTTATAGACAAACTTATCAAACATATTACATTGTAAGCTTGCATTATTATGTTTAGGATTATCATTTTTTTCTTTACTCCATTAGGAATAGTAAGAGTGGATATGATCATGTCCACATTTTTTGTTTGAAAATTCCTTCTCATGAGATTTACTCCATGTATTGAAGAAAAGTGGCATAGATTTTCCTTCATTCAAGTGGAAACAATAGGAGGATATGATCTTCAATAGCCAGTTTTATTTCCTGAAGCAAACAAAGTTTGTGCATCCTTACGCTACAAGTTCTTACATTATATCAGAGCACTAAAGAATTTTGCGGTGTTTGCTACGTTTTTTATGCGGAGAAGACAAATTTTAGATATAAAAGAGAGGGCTTTGCTAGAGGACTTGATAAAGAGCTACTAGCTCAAATAACTACAAGAAATGAAAAGTTATATGAAGTCATATTTGCTTGTTGGAGAACTATGTGAGGTAGTTGAGGGATAAGATCAGGAAGCATCGATGGATAATGGAGAGAATGAGCCCGAGGTGAGAAGATGAAGGATAACTAATGAGAAGGCTAAGCTCATCTTGAAAAGATTGATTTTATTTAATCACTTCTTGGGACGCAAAATCAACTTTTGAGATACGAACAACACTTGATGGGATATTCAATAAGAAGAAAGTTTTAAAGTAATAATTTATAGAGAACAATTTAGTAAAGGCAACTATGAAAAATTTTCTATTTTAGCATTCTTCTTAGAGTTGAGGAACCTTTGTGCAGAGATTTTTGCATTTAATCTCGATGAACTGATCTTGGGAGAAAAACTGAAGAGGCATTAAATATGTGTGTTTAAGAGATAGTATATTTCATTCATCATTTTGGTTCAAGGGTCGGATAGGTAACCAACCCAGTAGAATAAAAAAAAACTTCTATCATTGCAAAATAGTTTGACCCATTAACTGTGTAACACCCTTAAATAAATTACTAATTACTCTATATCGCGTGAAGAAAGTAATGCTTTCTTTTCCAAAAAGGAAACACTTGTGACAAAAAGAAAGAAGTCGGTGGAGAACCTTCTAACTCATTGATGGTGGATGCAGGTAGTCACTTTCCTCCTAAGAATGAGTGGAGCCAGTGACAAAGCCAGGAAATAATGTCAGGGTGGGCAGACTTCTTTTATAATATAGTAACAAAATTAACTTAAGTGATTCAAATAATTGTATTAATACAAGAAAAATAACACATGAATATTTAATAATATTTTAACTAATTTAAAATTTAAAACACATAACATTACCTTTTATAGTTGACGACTTCGATTTTTCATATTTTTGAAAGTGTTTGATGATAGTCTCATTGTCAATACTTTTGAATATATCTCTTTCAATATATGTAATTAATCAATCATTCATCATTGAGTCTCCCATCCGATTATGCAGATAATTTTTCACGATATTCATTGCAGAAAATACCCTCTCAACTGTAGCTATTGTAATTGGTAAAACCAACTATAATTTCATCAGTAAATAAACCAAATGATATAAAATACCATTTTTTTCCAACAACTATCTTTATTGTAATATCGCTAATTCCATTTACTTGTGCAAAGTCACTATCAACCCGAACATCATAAACATAAGTCTCTAACTGACAATTCAGTTGCATAATATCTAAATTTGAAAATTCAGATGAATAAAACTCAGCATGTCGTCTCAATTTTTGCTTATCAAATGCAAAAAATGAATTATTCAGACTCAAACATGCAACACAAAGAAGTAGTTCTATATTTATCTCCGTAAATCTGATATTCAATTCTTGAAGCAGCATATCTATCATGTTATAAAATATCTCAACTCAGTAACGATGTAAATTTGTCCTTCCTTGAACCCTTCTTCTTGATCGGCCTCTTGCAACATATAAAGTATTCATATCTGGAATACTAATTTTGTAACTATTATAAAATAAGGAAACTTCATCAAATCAGTAACATATTTCAAGGCAAAATTTAACAATGGTAGTATTTGGGGACCAAATGAAATGGGAAGGAAAACAGAATATTAAAAACAGAACAGACTAACTCAACATCAAATACTAACCAAATTGAAAAGGCCAACCTACAAATTTCTATCCCAAACATAGATGAGAAATACTAAGGACTTAAATTAGGTTTACATGATTACATCAATCATAACGTGATTTGAACATATTAAATACCTTAATCCAAAAACACAGAAACATAAAAGAGAAGTCGACTTGCACAGTTGCACAACTTCAGGCTTCATCGTGGGCTGACTGGGCTCTATCAAAAGAGAAGATGAATCAGCATTCAACTCACACCGTCACACTGGAGTGGTATGAGAATGCCAGAGTTGTGGAGCGCCGGAGCCGCAGTCCGCGGAGGAGTCATGTTTCAGGTTTTCAGCACCGGAACGCCGGGGTTGTCGAGCCCAGTGAAGAGCAGAGGTCCACCATCCGCGGATATAGATATGGGAATAAGAAAGTGGAATTTGTGGAAACCCTAACTCAACGATAAAATAGGTCCGGCCTGCATCAACGATTGTTAGCCATTCGATTAGATCTAAAGGTTAAAAAAATTTAAAGCAAAATATTTATCCTGGGATTGAAACTCTGATCATCACCAAAGCCACCTAAAACTTATACCACTACACCGAATTAGAACTTCTGAACATTTTTTTTATATTTTTTTTATATTTATAATAATTATATATATTAAAAATTAAAAATCTTAATAATAAACTCATACTCTATTGAACATTTCACAAAATCCAGGGTGGGCAGCTGCTCACCCTGGACCCTATGTAGGTCCTATCATGAGTGGAGTTATGCAAGGTTGACCTAAATGTTTTAGGTGTCATTTGCCATTATATGTCTTAACTTCCATTAACTCTAAAGAATATGAAATTGGTGAATAATTGTGCATGTAGAATTATCTTATCAAACCAATATTATTATTATTACATCCATCATATGAGGAGTCTTTTGAGAGTAGACTGACTTGTGCATATCCAATCAATTTTGGACAAAACCAATGACAATTTTTTAAAATGTGATGATAAGAAGTGCATGATATTATGAAAAATAGTAAAATATTATTATGTGATGATGTGTACTATTATGTCATCCCAGTATTTGACACTTTTACCGGGGTCTCCTATATTTTAAGGGCGAACATCTCGGGAGTAGTGCTCCTATTCGATAGGTTTAGCTACCCACAATCTGAGGGTGTTTGGCTCTATCTTATAGGATATATATCATGCATGGAGTGACACTCCTATCTAGTAGAATCACTCTTTACAAAATGGTTGGTCCAATCTTGGTTGTAAATGAGCCCTTAGGTTCAGCACACCGATGTACTGTGAGTGTTAAATAATACATGAGCTATTTTCGATATTTTTTTTATTTTGATGAAGGATAAAATATATGTTGATGTGTTTATTTAGAATACTATTTATTTTTCCTATTATATACATTACATGAAAATTGTACATTGTTTGAATACATATACATTGTATTTTTCTTTCAGAGTGGGTACGGATTGATGCTTACTTACTAACTACATATTTTTTAGTATTGATGAAGATATGAGCACCAAAGAACAATGAGTGAGACTAGTATGTATTATGTCAAATATAAGAGAAATGTAATACACAATTATATATTTACTTGCACAATATGAAATATATATATCAATAAAATATATTTGGTTTCTTGTTCTAGATTTATGTAACTGTAAAAGACCATGAATCACATTTATTACTCCCGCCTTGTTAACTTAAGATTACCAAGATAGAGTGTGACACAAACAACGTCCATAAAATTTGTAAAGTACTCGTTAGAAAGGTATGAATGCTGATTATATTTTTTATATTGGGGCCGAGTTTTAGAAACCTCATTTGAAGGCCCAAAGATAAAACAATGGGCTGTAGTTGGGTTACTAATATCTCTTAAAATATACAACATGAATCTTGAAGACATTAGATGACTCAGCTTAGGGCACAAAGAAAATGATTTCATCCCCACAATGGATCTGTTCGCGATCTATTGGGGGCAGCTGATCATTGCCCATCAAATTCAGGTGCTCATTTATTAATAAGATCCAACAATTGATGTCATAATCATCACTATACATCTCCCTGCTCACGCAGCTAGGGTATTCAAATGGTGTTAGCCTGCGATAACAATGACCAGAGCCCTCCCTATCACCGAAGATTGAGAGTTGTTTGTCGACATTGGTGCTTGTAGCTAGTTGCTGGAGGTCAGGGTTGGCAAATGCGGACACCTGAGTTTGATCCAAGTACGACCATGTACTCACCATCAAATACTGATTCAGACATCGATTTCCAACGATGAGAATATCTCAATGGTCAATAAATATGGGTTATTTGGTCCTCTATAACATCGAGAGGGCCTTGTGGAGACATGGTTGCTCTTGATGACAATTATTGAAGCTTGGATCAACCATTAACGGGGGAAGAAGTCTAATACTTGAAACCTTAGACCTAAGGATTTAGGAGGAGGAATAAACTCACTTCATTATATTTATGAGATCTAGAGGACTCAAGGCAGCCATGGTTGGTTCCACCCTTTATGGGTTCGGACCAGGTGGTTGGAGGTGTTTTCCGATGAGCTCCACACCGAAGGATAGTAAGATCCACACCTTGGAAAGGGGGTGGCAGTATTTTGGCTTTCAACATTTAGGTTAGGACATTTTTTATTTATAATACAACTCATTTTAGGAAAAGGGGAGGGCCTAGCCCTTCTCTCACTCCACATTCCCACCCATAATTCGTTATTGAATATTTGGAATTTGTCTTGGATAGTCTTGTTATGACCATATAGTCAATATGAATTCACTGCAATGATCTAATGTTTTATTCCGAGTTTGTTTGCTCATTTTATGTTTCTTATAGCGTTTACGACCTAATTTTGATGTATTCACCTAAAACTACTCTAAAAATGTTGCAATTGCATATGGGTGACTTCGTTGGTTTCATATTATCATAATGGTCTAACAAAACTGACTGAGAATGATTCTGAGGCCCTTTACTCAAAGTTGCATATTTGAGTCGATGTGAGCTTGATGCGACCCATAGGGTTGTCCAAAAAAAATCAAAATTGACCAAATAAAATTTCATATCAAACTGACAATTAAGATTCAGTTTCAATATTTTCGGGGCTAAAAAATTTCAGTTTATATCAAACTGACAATCAATACATATGTATTGTAAGATAAGAATAGATGTGTGCACTCATTTAGTATTTCTTTAATATTTATTGCTATCTATATATTAAAATTTTATAGTGTTAGGGGTTGCAATTGATTATTGAAAATAAATAAATTTGCGGCACAAATACAAATAGTATTTTTTTTACTTTTATTTGTAATTTACTATGTCAAAATTCAAACCTATTTTTAGAAACGAACCAAACCGAAGCGTCGATTTGGGGTGTTAAACCAAGACTTCCGTTTGGTTTTGCCTAAAATCGAACTGACTGTTACAAGCTTAATGACCCATTTGATAACTTCGATTCTCATTAAACATGTGGGTCATATGTTCAATACAACTAAATGGTCGATTGTCAATTTATCCTAAAACCTATCACCCAACCATGCTGAGGTGCCAATTGGTACAAATATTTTTCAATACATAGGTTTGTAGGGCTGTTGTAAGACCATCCTTTTTAGGACATCAATAGTATGTGTGACCAGAATCACTCAGTCTGTTTAGTATTTCTTTATATATTTCTTTTATTTCTCATCTCATATCAATTAAAGATCTCCCTTTGATTCAAGTGTTATTTGGGGTTACATATTTGGTTTCTACCTACCATGCATCAAGTAATTATGATCAACCTATCCATTTTGCATTAAAAAATAAGTAATCCTCGACTTTTTTCAACCTAGATGCGTTCAACTTCACTATTATGTTGACATTCAATGCTTCATTCAATTTTTTTTCTTACATAAGGTTATTTTTTTTACTTTTACCTTTGTACCTTGGTGTTTTATTTGCGGAATATGTGAGACAAAATTCAAACTTAAATTTAGCAGTATTTTTAGAAAACGAACCAAACCGGAGGTATTGATATAGCATCAATTTGGGGTAGTGACGTAAAGTACATGCAACATGCCTTTTGTCCAACCCATGACAAAAAATGGGGCCGAATGCTTTGGTGGATATATGTCATTCCAATATATATTCATGAATGTTTAGTAGCTTCCATTGCCACTTGATGCACACAAGATCATTCAACCCCACCTTGAGTGTTGTAAAACCAAGAAGTAATGGACCACCTTCAAATGCCTCAAAAAAAATTACAATTTTATTTTGAATTTTCCTCCATGTTTATCTCTTCAACCTTTTTATCTCTTTATAGTCAAGGCACTAAACTTCTAAATTTCGAGTAAGATGAGTGATGGGTTTTCACCATCATTTTATAGGAAGAGAAAGCCCCTCCATGATCTCCTCCCAAAGTGGACATTCCCCCATTCATCAAAATGGATCATGGGTGGGTTGAACTAATTTGAATTAGTGACCCATTTGTACCGCCGGCGGCCGGCCCCCTCTTGGACCGGCCTTTGATAGGTCGACATTTTACTACCAGACCAACCTAGCCGCGGCTGGCCGGGCCACCGCCAGCCATGAGGCCTCTAATTTCTCTGGCCAAAGCAGCGGCACGCCGCGGCCTCGCCACGGCGGGCCGCCGGCCTAGCCAATTTTGAAGCCCTAAATTTGTAAAACCAGTGGTGGGGCCCGCCAGAAGTAATAAAGAGACACAAGAGGACACACCTTCAAGCTCGCCTGTCTCCTCCCTCGATGCCTCCAAAAAAACCAGCAGGAAAACGCTCGATCCCTAAAAAGTAAAAGGAAGATGGCAATTGTCGCCAGCAAGTATACGCGACCGCAAGCGCCAGAGTTTGAATTTTCCTCCAAGTTTATCTCTCTCCCACACACTGTAAACCTTTTTATCACTCTTTATAGTCATCAAGGTCAACTCTCACTTTCAACTGTGTGCGCGCTCGACTTCTAAATTTCGAGTATCGGTTTAGTCCGCAACAATGAGTATTTATAAGAGCTTTTAATCTGATTTTTAATTTATGATTTTGAATTAAAAAACTTTTCAAAAACTTCAAAGATCTCCACATGGCACTATCCCACCATTCCACCGTTTCTTAGACAGTGGTGCGCGGCGCAGTGGCACATCCGCACATGCCCAATGGCACAACGAACATTGCCATGAAATCCGCCTCACATGTTTTTCAAGAATATCCTTCGAATTGTTGCTTCGTCAGAGATGATTTCGAACCAATAGCTCTCTATCTAATGAATCTTTCCTTTCTAATTCTCTATCCCATAGTTAACCTATGAAACAATATTAGACTAAGGCTTCTGTTTGGAGGTGACTTATTTTCAACCGGTCAAGCGGTTATGACCATTAAGATCTGAATCATGCGATCGTAACCGCTTGATCGGTGAAAATAAGTCCCCCTCAAACAGAAGCCTAAATACATAAATATTGTTACAGCAAGATATCACCGCATGTTCCCCACCACACATCATCGAAGTAGGGTTTGTGTCACTATTGTAATTAGTTTATTGAAATAAGAAAAAAATTGAAATTTTATTTCTTGTTGTAAAATTATTCCCTTTTAATGATTGCTTCATATTTTCTACCCATACTTTAAAAATTGAATTTTTATTGTTAAAAAAAATGAAAATGTGCTCATTATTAGGCGGCAAGCTTAGCTCACCATTCACATATATGACTTGAACATTATTTTCTCTCTCACACACTCAATCTCTTTCTTCTCTCACCTTCATCATCATCATCATCATATACGGTCTGTCTACTTGCCTTTCTCTCTCTACTCATTCACTCAATATCTTCTTCCCTAATCCCTCTCTCCCCTGCTTTAGGAACCTCCCCTGCTTCTTTCCTGCTCAAAGCCCCGCCTCCGGCCACTCTTTAATATTCTTTCTCCCCCAAGAGTAAATCGTACTCTGAAATTTTTTTAATGCTATTTTCTCCTGCATCCACTTTTTAGAAGCTCTCTCTCTCTCTCTCTCTCTCTCTCTCTCTCTCTCTTCATCCCACTCCTCTCTTTCCAGTTGTCCAACCTTCCATCTTTTTCACCCTCCTACAGTACTCACCTCCTTTTCCTTTCTCCATCTACCTCTCTCTCTCCTCCAATTCCACCCAAGATTAGTACTAGAGGTGCTGGAAACTACTCTGCTGGAATTTGGCGAGGGAAATAATCCGGGCGCATGCAGCAGCAGCAAGGAGGGTCCCGGTATGGGGTGCCTCCGCCGGAAATGGCAGGGGCGCCATTATCCTCCGGCGCCGCTTATTCTGGACGTCAGCAGCCTCGCGTAGAGTACCGACAGCCGCAGCAGCCGACAGCGCCGGAAGAAGCATCGCCCATCCGCAGCCGGCCGGGGCCCCTGCAGCCGGCCGCGACAGGGCTGCCGGTCTCTGTTTTTGAGGAATTTGGCGCAGGGGCGGGCGGCGTCCGCGGGAGCTTCCCCGACGACGAGGCGCTAGGAGCTAGCGAGGATGCGGAGCGCGCCGGAGGCGGCGTCGGGAACAGATGGCCGAGGCAAGAGACTCTGGCTCTGCTCAAGATCCGGTCGGAAATGGACACCGCTTTTCGCGACTCCCCCTTAAAGGGCCCTCTTTGGGACGACGTTTCTAGGTAATTTATCGCAGCCCCAATCCCTCTCCCCCTCCCCTCTCTCTCCTTCATTCTTCAATTCAGTTTAATGGGAGATCCATTCACTTTCCGTCAGAAAGAAATTAATGTCAACTTAAATGGTAACAGAGAGCAGAGAGAAGAAAGGTTTAACGGTATCTCATCTTCTGCCAGCAGCTCTCATGGAAAAGATAGAGTGATGGATTCGTACAACCAAGTCTGACGTTTTCTCTCTTCCAATTTAATGGGAAACAACATAAATTAGTCAAATTTCTGATTTTTCTCTCTCAAAACCCCCTTTTTTTACACCTGCAACTCTCTTCCCCCCGAGATTCCCTTCCCCCCTCCTCTCTCTCTCTTCCCAGATCTCTAGCAAATTTCAACAAATTCTCTCTCCCCTTAGATTGAGGGGGAGAGAGAGAGAGAGAGATTCCTAATTGGAAAGGTGCTGCCTTGTAATTCATCCTCGTCAATCCCGATCTCACCCTGTTTTGAGTGCTGATGTCGATGCATTATATGGGGAATTTCACAGCATATGCCTCTACAGTTAGTAATTTATTGGTTTTTTTAGCCGAGAGTAAGAATAATTAAAGTGTAATTGAAGCTTGTAAGGCTGTGTTTGCGTGGAGTTCTGTTTTGGGATCATAATCATGTGTTCCGCATTCATCACTTTATATTCCCTTTAATTTCCGCCATGAACAGCATCTTAGCTTCCTTATCCTTGCACGTCTCCATCTCCAACCTCCACCGTTTGCTTCTTCTACTATTAATTAAGAAATTTTGTTTTGGTGCGCAGGAAGCTGGCTGAGCTGGGATACGCGCGGAGCGCCAAGAAGTGCAAGGAGAAGTTCGAAAACGTTCACAAATACTACAAGCGAACAAAGGAAGGCCGCGCCGGCCGGCAGGACGGCAAAAGCTACCGCTTTTTTACCCAGCTGGAAGCAATACAGGGCAGCGGCGGCGCAGCCTCCGCAGCCGTCTCCCCTTTTCCTTCCGGTCAGAACAACACCGTTCAAACGCTGGCTTCAGCAGTGGCTGCCGGCGAAGCTGCTTCTACGCCTCTGCTCCAGACATCCACTTCCTTGCACGAGCCGCCGGGAGGTATAATGAAGGTGACGGCGCCGCCGTCGGGATTAAAAATTCAGCCAGTACTTTTCCAAAGCACGGGAACGGTTCCTCTCGATGTGCCGGCGGGCGCTGCTGCTGCCGGTATAAGCTTCTCTTCTAATACGTCGAGTTCGTCTGAGTCAGATACTGACGGAGATGAGACAGAGGAGGGCGTGGCCGGCGCCGGTGTGCTACAGGGCGGAGGAAGGAAGAGGAAGAGGGAAGGGTGGCTGATTGGAAGCCGGAAGATGAAAGCTTTCTTTGACGGATTGATGAAGCGGGTGACGGAGCGGCAGGAGATGATGCAGCAGCGGTTCTTTGAGACAATAGAGAAGCGGGATCAAGACAGGATGATTCGTGAAGAAGCTTGGAAACGGCAGGAGATTGCTAGGCTCAATCGCGAGCAAGAGATGATGGCTCAGGAGCGGGCCGTGGCGGCGAGCAGAGACGCCGCCGTCATATCCTTCCTGGAAAAATTCACAGATTTCCCGACGAATTACTCTGTTACAGCAGCTGCTGTTGCAACTCGGCCTCAAACATTAACCGAGGCAGCGGCTCCGCCGCCTTCGTCTCCGCCGCAGCACCAGACACCTCCTGCAGTAGAACTGCAACTTCATCTGCCGGCAATGGAATTCGACAGCAACGACCATGAAAGAAACGAGCTTGCGCTCACCCAGCTATCAGTTTCTCCTGACCCTGTTTCCGCCCCAGAGGCCATGGGAGGGGGGAGCCTTGACATATTTTCACCATCGTCCCTATCCTCCCGGTGGCCAAAACCAGAGGTGTTAGCCTTAATTAAACTGCGCAGCGGGCTTGAGACAAGGTATCTCGAAGCCGGGCCTAAAGGGCCTCTGTGGGAGGAGATTTCTCTAGGAATGAAACGGCTCGGTTACAGCCGGAATCCTAAGAGATGCAAGGAGAAATGGGAGAACATCAACAAATATTTCAAAAAGGTGAAAGAGAGCAACAAGAAGCGCTCTGAGGATGCCAAGACCTGCCCTTACTTCCACGAACTTGATGCTCTCTACCGCAAAAAGCAATTCGGCGGTGGCACAGCCGCCCCCGCCCCTGCTTTAGTTGCTGCAGAGCAGCAACAAGAGCTCTCTGTTTCCAAAACTAATCCACAACAACACAGAGAACCACTCAGAACTCTGGTGGCGCCACCCATCCCCGTACCAACACCGCCGGACAGAAGCAATATTGCAGATGGAGGAACCCATGAGATGATCACCGGCGATAAACTGCAGAGAGCCAACAGCACCGGCATTCCTCAGGTCTTTTTCACCGGAGCCCCGAACAGGGGCGGCGGCGCTGTCATGAAGAAGGTCTGCTCAAATTCTCCCCAACTTCTCAAAAACAAATTCTTTTTGATTCATGAATCTTTATAAATTCTCCAACAACTTCTTCTGCAATGAAGCCAGAAGACTTCATTAGAGAACTGATGGAGCAACAAAATCAGCCACGCCAAGTCCTCGACCCTGTCGACAGCGACACAATGAATCACGAATACGACGACGAAGATGAAGATTACGGCGACGAGGAGGACGACGACGACGGAAAGCTGCAGTACGAGATACAGTTCCAACGGCAGGGAGTCGGAACCGCCGCCGTCGGCGTGCGCGCAGGCAATCAAACAGGAAAAGTGGCAACCGCGGCATCGTCAGCAGGTTCCTTCCTCGCCATGGTTCAGTAAATCCGCCATTATCCATCACATTCCATCCTATCTCCTTCTTCCCCAAGAATCAAAATCCTTCTTCTATTTCTTCCCCACCATGGCCACCACACATCTGCTTCTTTTTTGAGTTTTTCATTTCAATTCGTTATGGGAATAAGAATCATTTCAGGCCACCATTGGAGATAAGGTTTATGGGAATAAAGATCGAATTGACTTCCATCGACAATAAGCTCAGCAAAGAGTTGCAGCTGATGAGTAATAATTACCCCCTTCTCCCTCTCAAAAAAAAAGTCTTTGTAAAATAGAGGATTATGAGCCAAGAAGTCAACTTTTTCTTCTTAATAAGCTCTTTAAACACATTTATATTTATCCAAATTGTAAACTTTGCATCTAATTATGCTTCAGTTGTCTCATGTCATTAGTAAATCTTTTCATTCATGCATGCATTGATGCAACATTAAGTATTTCCCCTGTTTTCATTCTAAAATGCAACTGCTATTCCTAAAAAAAATTATTTTTAAATTGTTTTGTAATTAATGGCTGCATTTAGATTACTTATAGTTTGTAGTTGAATGCCTATATCGGCCGCCTTGGGCGCACATTATGTAGGGCTCGTTTGGCGTGGAGGTGGGACGGCGCTCATAATTCGTGAAGAAGTGTGGAAACGACAGGAGATCCCTAGGCTCAACTGTGAGTATGAGGTGATGTCCCAGGAGCGGGGCGTGGCGGCGAGTAGGGATGCCCTCGACAGGTTCCTACAAGAAAAGAGAGAGACTAACAATATCCCTCAATAAACCCCAAAACTTCTGCTCCGTTTGGCATGACAGTGGCGATCGTGAACATCAGTGGTTATGAACCGTCGTTCGTTCATGAATGCTCGACCTCACCTAAGGAACTTCATCCACTTTTATGTTCAAAACTATTTTTTTTCTTTCTAGGTGTTTGTTATAATTGTTGAAAATGGTGAAGTGAATGTGGGTGATTGAGCGACCAGGGCGACCTGTCCGCACGGTCTATGCGGACAGGACTAGCGGTTAGCCAGGTCGGCAAGAGCTATTACAGACGGCTTGTTCTTTGGCGTCCTGGGCGGTCTGTTCACGCGGTCTGTGCGGACAGAGGTGGCGGCAAGCCAGGTCGGCTTATGCTCAACAGGCAATTGGATCCCAGAAGGTAACCAGGCGGATAGCAACTCTATCCGCGGAGTCCGGCAAGAAGCAGACTGGACTGGAGCTCGGCAGACCGGTTTGACAGAAGCTTTGGTCTACTCTGGTGGAGCGGCTAGCGGAAGCCGTGGAGTTCGCCGGTTGGAGTGGACTGGGTTGGAGCTCGGCAGACCGGCATGGCAGATGCCTTGGTCTAGCACTGATGGCGCGACAAGCGGAAGTCGCGGAGGACGCCAGTTAGTGCGGACAGGTGCTGGAGTTCGCCGAAATTGGCGGACTGGATCCAGTGTCCGCCAGTAAGTGCGGACTAGCCTTTGTGGCCCGTGGAGTGGACTTGGTTCTGAACCAAATCCAGGTTTGTCTCAGTTCGGCGAGATCACGTAGTTAAGAGCAGACTGCTTCTCAGTCCGCAAAGCTCGGCAGCAGTGTCGTGTGCCTTGGTTGCGAGCTTGGGGAATGCAGACTGGAGTTGAGTCCGCAAGGCGTGCAGACTGATGCAGTGTCCGCCAAGTTCGGCAGTTTGGCTAATGTGCCTTGGCTGCGTGCTCGGGTTATGCAGACTGGAGGTGAGTCTGCAGGGCGTGCAGACTAGAGCAGTGTCCGCTGATAGGCAGACAAGGTGTTGTTGCAGAGTTCTGCTGGTGGCTGCGTCCTGGCTTGGCCCTTTGGCGACAAGGCAGATTGAGGTTGCTGTCTGGCCTTGGTGATGCCACTTGGCGGGATGGCTATTCGGCACAGGTCGCGGTGGACTGGATGTGTATCCGCGGCTTGTGGATACACTTGGTTCTTGCCGCGGGATGGGCAGTTATTCTATCGACTAGGGCGGTGACCACACTCCTCACCGTGCCTATATATAGGACCCCCTGTCACATCAATTGAAAAGAGTGAATGAAAAGTAAGTGAACTCATGGATAGTTGTTGCAGACTGGTTTTTTCTATCTGTGCGGTTTGAAGAGGTTGACCGGTTTGTGCTGTGTAGGTTGTGCGGATAGCGCTGGAAAGCCTGAGACTTGGTTCTGATTTCAGTCAGGAACAATGTGGACTCTACGGACAGCAACCAGCGGTTAACAACAGGTCACGTGTTGCGGCTCGGCGGTCTCTCTTCTACAACTAGTTTTCTGGTTCAATAAGTCGTCTGCTTCAGGCGGCCTGTTCAGTTTGGCAGCAACAGCTTGTGCGGTCTGGCAGCTAAGCGACCTCGCGTTTAGGCAGCTTGCAGATCGGCGGCTAGAGTTCAGCATTGGAATAACGGGCAGTCCATGCGGCTTGGTTTGCGGTCTGGCGAAATGGAGGTCTTTGTAGACTTCGTAGTGCAGCAGTAGAACCGGCGGCTACTTGTTCAGTCCGCGCGGTTTGATTTGTCTTGTAATTATTTCTGATTTCCCTTTGGTTATTTTGGCGAATCATGTCTCGCCATATATGTATCGCCTTGTAAAGATTGTTTAGTACAAGATCTTGCTCTTCTGGTTTGCATCTAGTTTATTTGGGCTCGAAAAGGTTGAGTGTTCCTGCGCCTGGTTTCCCGTCTTCTGCTATATAAAAAATTTCAACATGGTATCAGAGGCGAACAAGGGCTTGTGCTGTGAATCAACCGGCAGTTTGCTTTAGTGCTTCTGTGAGTCTAAATTAACCAGGGATAAGTGAAATGGAAAGTGAATTGGCAAGTGATCTTGGAATGAATCTTCATACATGGACTAACTTTGATAAGTGGAAGTCATGCATGAAAAGCTATCTTCTTTGCAAGGACCTTTGGGAGGTGGTTTGCAGAGTAGAATGGCAAGAGGTTACAGCTGGCAATGCTGAAGCGATGAAAGCTTGGAAGAAGACAAACACGAAAGCGGAAGGTGTTCTCAAGCAGGTGATCTCATCGGAGCTCTTGGACCACATCAGTGGATGTCGGTCAGCTGCGGTGGTTTGGACTTCCCTTGATGGGTTGTTCAATAAGGAGGTGAAGTTGGCTGCTGAGGTTGGTCCTTCTACTTAATATTAGCAAGAGAGGAGTGGTTCTCCTAGGCGTGATTGGAAGAGGAAGGAAGGACCAAGGTGCTATAGATGCAAGCAGTCTGGTCACCTCAGGAAGGAGTGTAAGGTTACCTTGCACTCGGTGAACGTTGCTCATGTTGGGAGTAAGGAGAAGAACTTGGTTGGGTCATCAACAAGTTCTGATGCTGATCAGATGAAGGCCAGTGATAGTGCAGCTATCTGGCATGAAAGACTGGGGCATGTGGGGATGGACATGCTGAAAGCAATGGCAGTAAGGAGACTCATGAGAGGCTTGCCTAGATTGTCATCCTACGATGATGGTCAAGCTTGCGCGGGATGTCAACATGGTGACGATTATCGTTTTACGTTTAATAAGGCACAGTCTAGATGAAAAGCACCTTTGGACATTGTTCATTGTGATCTTGTGGGACCGACCATCATCGCCAGTCTTGGAGGTAGTAGTACATGCTAATTTTGGTCGATGACTATTCGAGGTATACTTGGGTATGCTTCATGAATGAGAAGTCGAACATGTTCCACTTATTTATTGAGTTCAAGAAGCTTGTGGAGAGTCAGCTTGGCAGGAAGCATGGGATCCGAAGGGAGCTCTCTCGTGTACATACTTCACAACAAGGTGGTGTTGCGGATCAAACGATCCAGCTTTTGACGGAGACCTGCAAGTGTTGGCTTCTGTGCAAAGGCATTCCTAAGGTCTTTTAGGCGAAAGGGATGGCCTGCATGGCTCATGTAATCAATCAGATTCCTCTAAGTCCGATCATTATAAAGACTCTGGTTGAGCTGATGTTCGGGGTGAAGCCCAGTGTGAAGCACCTACGGGTGTTTGGTTCTACCTACTACGTATATGCTTCGGTTGCTCTCAAGACGAAGCTAGTATTTGTTGGGTATGATGAGTAGAAAATGAGATGGATGTGTATGGATCATGTGACGAAGAGGTTCATCGTGTCGAGAGATGTTGTATTCGATGAGCTGACATCATATTGGGGTAGCTCATGTGTGGAGCAAGAGGAGAGCCGGTCAGATGGTGGGCTGAAGGAGGCTGCTACTAAGGTTCAGATGGAGCTGCTTGTGTCACTATGAGCTCTAGGTTGTTCTAGCTCTGGGGCAGAGACGTCTGGGTCGGGAAGCAGGGGAGCGATGCTCCAGGTGCTTCTGGCTCGAAGATGGAGGCTTCTAGTTTAGGAAGCAGGGGGATTGTTGCTCTAGGTGCTTCTTATTCAGGTAGCAAGGAGAGCGATGTTTCAGATAGTTCTTATTCAAGAGCGGAGGCTTCTGGTTCAGGTAGTAGGGGGAGCGTTGCTCTAGGTGCTTCTGGTTCCAGTGAGGTGGCTTCTTATTTACGAAGCAAGGGGAGCATTGTTCCGGTTTTGCCCTGGAACGGAGCTGGTTCAGAAGGAGCTGCGGAGGTGGTTAGCCGTGATCAGACTCTTCGGAGGTTGAAGCGGGTCATCAACCCACCAGCTCGATATAGCAGAGGAAACACTATGAGTTTGGTGTCATGTTTCGTTCCAAGACCTCAAGTTGAGCGAGTACCTTATAGCTGTGACAACACCACTAGAGTCAAGGAGGTGAATGACGCCAAGGCTGAGGAGGTGGCTACTCTCAAAGGAAATGAGGCTTGGGTCCTTGTGCCTAAGATCGTTGGTGATACTCCTGTGACGCATAAGTGGAGGTCGAAGCTGAAGAAGAAGGTAGAGGGAAGCATGGCTCCTGTTGGGAGATGTTGGAGGGATCCCTGATGGTCCATGATAGGTGGGGCGGGGACTATGTCTCGGACATCTCCTCGAAGGCGCTATCAGAGGGACCAGGTGTAAGGTTACGGGAACAGCTGGAGTTGTTCACCACTTCTCACTTCAAGGGGGAGTGTTGAAAATGGTGAAGTGAAAGTGGGTGATTGGGAGACCTGTCCGCGCGGTCTATGCAGACAGGACTGTCAGTTAGCCAGGTCGATAGAGTTGTTGCAGACGGCTTGTTCTTTGGCGGCCTGGGCAGTCTGTTTGCGCAGTCTGTGCAAACAAAGGTGGCGGCCAGCTAGGCCGACTTATGCTTAGCAGGCAGTTGGATCCCAGAAGATAACTGGGCGAATAACGACTCTATCCGCGGAGTCTGGCAAGCAGACTGGACTGGAGCTCGGCAGACCGACTTGGTAGAAGCCTTGGTCTAGCTCTAGTGGAGCGGCTAGCGGAAGCTGCGGAGTTCGCCGATTGGAGCGGACTGGGTTGGAGCTCGGCAGACCTACAAGGCAGATGCCTTGGTATAGCTCTAATGCTGCGACAAACGCAATCCGCGTAGGACGCTAGTTAGTGCGGACAGGTGCTAGAGTTCGCCGAGATTGACAGACTGGATCCAGTGTCCGCCATTAAGTGCGGACTGGCCTATGCAGACGATGGAGTGGACTTGGTCCTGAACCAAGTCCAGGTTTGTCTCAGTCCGACAAGATCGCGTAGTTAGTGCAGGCTGCTTCTCAGTCCGCCAAGCTTGGCTGCAGTGCCATGTGCCTTGGTTTCCAGCGGACTGATGTAGTGTCTGCCAAGTTCGGCAGGTTGGCTGGTGTGCCTTGGATGCGGGCTCGGGGTATGCGGACTGGAGGTGAGTCCGCAGGGCGTGTGGACTGGAGCTGTGTCTGCTGATAGGCAGACAAGGTGTTGGTGCAGAGTTCGGCTGGTGGCGGAGTCCTAGCTTGGCCCTTTGACGACAAGGAATATTGAGGTTGTTATTTGGCCTTGGTGATGCCACTTGGCGGCCTGGCTATCCGGCACAGGTCCTGACGGACTGGATTTGTATTCGCGACTTGTGGATAAACTTGTTTCTTACCGCGGGATGGGGCGGTTATCCTATCGGCTATGGCGGTGACCACACTCCTCACCGTGCCTATAAGTAGGACCCCCTGTCACAATAATGGAAAAGAGTGAATGAATAGTAAGTGAATCAACAGATAGTTGCTGCGGACTGGTTTTTTGTATCCATGCGGTTTGAATAGGTTGACCGGTTTGTGTTGTGCAGGTTGTGCGGATATCACTGGAAAGCCAGGGTCTTGGTTCTGATTTCGGATAGGGAAAGTGCGGACTCTGCGGACAGCAACCAAAGGTTAACAGCAGGTCGCGGGTTGCGGCTAGGCGGTCTCTCTTCTACAACAAGTTTCCCGGTTCAATAAGTCGTCTGCTTCAGGTGGCCTACTCGGTTCGGCAGCAGCAGCTTTTGCGGTCTGGCAGCTAGGCGACCTCGCGATTAGGCGGCTTGCAGATCGGCGGCTAGTGTTCAACATTGGAATAACAGGCTATCCGCGCAGCTTGGTTTGCGGTCTGGCGACCTGGCGGTCTGTGCGGACTCCGTATTGGCAGCAGTAGATCCAGCAGCTACTTGTTCAGTCAGCGTGGTTTGATTTGCCTTGTAATTGTTTCTGCTTTCCCTTTGGTTATTTTGGTGAATCATGTCTCACCTTGTAAATATTGTTTAGTACAAGATCTTGCTCTTCTGGTTTGCATCTGGTTTATTTGTGCTCGGAAAGGTTGAGTGTTCCTGCGCCTGGTTTCCCATCTTCTGCTGTATCAAATTTTTCAACATGGTATCAGAGGGAACAGAGGCTTGTGCAGTGAATCAACCGACAGTTTGCTTCAGTGCTTCTGTGAGTTTAAGTGAAGCAGGGATAAGGGCAATGGAAGGTGAATTAACAAGTGATCATGGAATGAAGCTTCTTACATGGACTAACTTTGATAAGTGGAAGTCATGTATGAAAAGCTATCTTCTTTACGAGGATATTTGGGAGGTGGTTTGAGGAGCAGAAAGGCAAGAAGTTACTGCTGGCAATGCTTAAGCGATGAGAGCTTGGAAGAAGACAAACGCGAAAGCGGAAGGTGTTCTCAAGCAGGTTGTAAAGCCTTCATTCGTCATATGGAATATAACGGTGGGTCCGGCCGGGGCCCCACGCCATATTTCACAAACAAAACGGAGGAATCACGTATGAATATCAAAATCATGTTCTACTTGCATCTTAACTCAGCATTCTAGCGAAAGCGTTTTAAGTTGCAAGAACTCAACATAATGAATGTCCACTAAATACATAAACCACTCATTTATATATATCACCAGGAATGTATACAAATGCACAAACGCTCATGACCTTAAAGTCTTACAAGTTTCCTCTTTACAAATATGGCTTCATAACATCGCACGCAGACCGGCTACACATGAAATATAAGACTTCGCAATGGCCTTCAAGGGCCTTTAAGCAGCAAGGATTCAACCCGCTCATCCAAGTCAGCCTGTCGACACCTGCAGTTAGACATCCACCCCAAGGTGGTAAACAAAGCAACAGTCAGCATTAGCTGACCAATTATAACGACCCTACCCCTTACCCGGGCAGTGGTTCCTTCCTTGTATGCATCACAATCACAACATATATCTATATTACAACAAGTGCTCTCACGCACAACAACATCCCAGCGCCCACCTTCGCTAGATGTCCGTGCACTCAGGGCACATATACGGTGTACCGGATTCTCCTTGGCACCACCACCGATCAGAGGTTTTTAACTTGTGGCTATGGGCCCTAGTCTACCAACACGCATGTGCTGGGGATATCCTATCCTCGCCCATCCTACTAAGAGGTGCTAACCTCACGACAAACTTGAGCATTTAGATCGACCCACCCCCGTGGTGCAACAACTCGGGTCTGGCCCGCACCTCCCATTTGCATTGCCACCAATCGATCTCTCACAACATAGGTACAAGTCAGCCCTTTCCCATTGCTCAATTCGTCAATAGCGCAGATCTTGATGCGGGTCGGCTTTTCCTTTCCTGCTCAGCACACAGATCTCGCAAAGCCGCTTTCCCAGTTCAGACACACAATATAAGGGCTCATCTAGAGCTTTCTAGGTATTCACACTTATAGGCATCTACACAATACACGAAGTCTTCTCTGGTTCACAACATAAAAATCACCAATCCAGACTAACCGTCAGGATAGGCTTCACACAGCATGCCTATGTCGTCCTACACATTTCCGGCTCTAGATGCAGACTCAACCGGGATATCAACTATCAACCCATTGGAATCACTTACGCTTCCACCGCTTGGGGAGGATTCATGCTCATGCATAAAGGAGGACTTCACTTGTACAAGAAGGAGATCGTTACCCTTGACAATCGCTTTTGGAGCCATGAAAAACTAGCCGATGGAAATCACCGACGGCCTGCCCTCCTCCACAATCTGAACTTGTCTCTCGATTCGGCACGCTAAGTTCCTCCGGCAGCCGGATTCCTTCTCTCCTTCCTTGCTCTCCTCTCTCTCTAGATCTTTAGAAAGAGAAAAGCCCAGATGAATGGAAGTTTATCCTTCCATTCTCATCTTTATAACAACAGGGAAGGTACTGGACCCTTAGATCAAAGTTGAAGGAATGAACGGCCACGATTTGCCCAGAAAAGCAATTCTTTCGGGCTGACACGGCTTGTGACAGCCCGTATCACAGGTCGTGTTCTTAAGCAGCAAAGGAACTGACTTAACCTGACCATACACGACCATGTGACACGCCCCGTCTCACAGGCCGTGTGCCAGACACGGCTTACGACACGCCTGTGTCTAGCCCGTGTTCAAAGCCCGTCCACAAACAAATAAGGACACGACCTCTGACACGTCCGTATCATAGGCGATGTGCCCAACTCGACTTGCCTCTCGAGAATTGTCGAGTGCATCTACTCGAGTGGAGTTCATCGAACCAAAGGAGGATACTGCCTAGGACACACCCGTGTCCCAGGCCGTGTGCCTCACTCGAGACCTACTCGAGACCCACTCGAGACCCACTCGAGTCTATAGCAGGACACGGCGTGGAACACGCCCGTGTCCCAGTCTGTGTGCCTCACTCGAGACACACTCGAGACCCACTCGAGACCTACTTGAGACCCACTCGAGTACATAGCAGGACACGGCTTGGGACACGCCCGTGTCCCAGGACGTGTTGCCCAGCCTGAACCCAATTTTGGGATTTGGGGTGTTACACAGGTGATCTCATCAGAGCTCTTGGACCACATCAGTGGATGTCGGTCAGCTGCGGAGGTTTGGACTTCCCTTGATGGGTTGTTCAACAAGGAGGTGAAGTTGGCTGCTGAGGATGGTCCTTCTACTTCATATCAGCAAGAGAGGAGCGGTTCTACTAGGCGTGATGGGAAGAGGAAGGAAGGATCAAGGTGCTATAGATGCAAGCAGCTTGGTCACCTCAGGAAGGAGTGCAAGGCTACCTTGCACTCGGTGAACGTTGCTCATGTTGGGAGTAAGGAGAAGAAATTGGTTGGGTCATCAACAAGTTCTGAAGCTGATCAGATGAAGGCCAGTGATAGTGCAGCTATCTGGCATGAAAGACTGGTGCATGCAGGTATGGACAGCTGAAAGCAATGGCGGCAAGGAGCCTCGTGAGAGGCTGCCTAGATTGTCATCCTACGCCGACGGTCAAGCTTGCGTGGGATATCAACACGGTGAAGCTTATCACTTTATATTTGATAAGACGCAGTCCAGATGCAAAGCATCTTTGGAGGTTGTTCATTGTGATCTGGTGAGACCGACCATCACCACCAGTCTTGGAGGAAGCAGGTACATGCTGATTTTGGTTGATGACTATTCGAGGTATACTTGGGTATACTTCATAAAGGAAAAGTCGAACATGTTCCGCTTGTTTGTGGAGTTCAAGAAGCTTGTGGAGGGTTAGCATGGCCTGCAGATCAAGAAGTTGAGGACGAGCAACGGAGGTGAGTTCGGCTCAACCGTGTTCTCAAACTTTTGTAGGAAGTATGGGATCCAAAGGGAGCTCTCTCATGGACATACTTCACAACAAGGTGGTTTTGCAGATCGGATGATCCGTCTTTTGACGGAGACCTTCAATTGTTGGCTTCTGTACAAAGGCATTCATAAGGACTTTTGGGCGGAAGGGATGGCATGCGCGGCTCATGTCATCAGTCGGATTCCTCTAAGTCCAATCATCATAAATACTCTGATTGAGCTGATGTATGGGGTGAAGTCCAACGTGAAGCACCTACGAGTGTTTGGTTCTACCTGCTACGTACACGCTCTGGTTTCTCTTAAGACGAAACTAGTCTTTGTTGGGTATGATGAGCATAAAAGGATATGGAGGTGTATGGATCCTACGATGAAGAGGTTCATCATGTCGAGAGACATTGTCTTCGATGAGCTGACTTCGTATTGGAGTAGCTCATGTGTGGAGCTAGAGGAGAGCAAGTCAGATGGTGGGCTGAAGGAGGCTGCTGCTAAGGTTCAGATGGAGCTGCCTATGTCACCAGGAGCTCAGATTGTTCTAGCTCCGGGGCAGAGGCGTCTGGGTCGGGAAGCAGGGGGAGCGATGCTCCAGGTGCTTCTGGCTCGAAGAAGGAGGCTTCTGGTTCAGGAAGCATGGGGAGTGTTGCTCTAGGTGCTTCTTGTTCAGGTAGCAAGGGGAGCCATGTTCCAGACTGTTCTTGTTCAAGAGTGTAGGCTTCTGGTTCAGGTAGCACGGGAGCGTTGCTCCAGGTGCTTCTGGATCTAGTGCGGTGGCTTCTTATTCAGGAAGCAAGGGGAGCATTGTTCCGGTTTTGCCCGGGAACGGAGCTGGTTCAGAAGGAGCAATGAAGGTGGTTAGCCGTGATCATTCTCTTCAGAGGTCGAAGAGGGTCATCAACCCACCAGCTCGATATAGCAGAGGAAACGCGGTGAGCTTGGTCTCATGTTTCCTTGTAGGTCCTCAAGTCGAGCGAGTACCTTCTAGCTGTGACGACACCGCTGGAGTTAAGGAGGTGAATGACGCCAAGGCTGAGGAGGTGACTACTCTCAGAGGAAATGAGGCTTGGGGCCTTGTGCCCAAGATCATTGGTGATACTCCTGCGACGCACAAGTGGAGGTCGAAGCTGAAGAAGAAGGCAGAGGGAAGCATGGTTCCTATTGGGAGATGTTGGAGGGATCCCTCATGGTCCAGGATATGCGGGGCAGGGACTATGTCTCGGACATATCCTCAAAGGCGGTATCAGAGGGACCAGGTGCAAGGTTACGGGAACTGATGGGATTGTTCACCACTTCTCACTTCAAGGGGGGAGTGTTGAAAATGGTGAAGTGAAATTGGGTGATTGAGCGACCTGTCCGCGCGGTCTACGCAGATAGGACTGGAGGTGGGTCAGGTCGGCAGAGCTATTGTAGACAGCTTGTTCTTTGGCGGCGTGGGCAGTCTGTTCGTGCGGTCTGTGCGGATAGAGGTGGCAGCCAGACAGGCCCGACTTTTGCTCAGCAGGCAGTTGGATCCCAGAAGGTAACCGGGCAGATAGCGACTCTATCCGCGGAGTCCGACAAGAATCAGACTGGACTGGAGCTCGACAGACCGGCTTGGCAGAAGCCTTGGTTTAGCTCTGGTGGAGCGGCTAGCGGAAGCCGCAGAGTTCGCCGGTTGGAGCGGACTGGCTTGGAGCTCGTCAGACCGACATGGCAGATTCTTTGGTCTAGCTCTGATGGCGCGACAAGTGGAATCCGCAGAGGATGCCAGTTAGTGCGGACAGGTGCTGGAGTTTGTCGGGATTGGCGGACTGGATCCATTGTCCGCCAGTAAGTGCGGACTGGCCTTTGTGGCTGGTGGAGTGGACTTGGTTCTGAACCAAGTCCAGGTTTGGCTCAGTCCAGCGAGATCGCGCAGTTAAGCGCGGACTGCTTCTCAGTATGCCAAGCTCGGCAGCAGTGTCGTGTGCCTTGGTTGCGAGCTTGGGGAATGCAGACTAGAGTTGAGTCCGCAAGGCATGCAGAACTAATGCAGTGTCCGCCAAGTTTGGCAGCTTGGCTGATGTGCCTTGGCTGCGGACTTAGGGTATGCGTACTGGAGGTGAGTCCACAGGGCGTGCAGACTGGAGCTGTGTCCGCTAATAGGAGGACAAGGTGTTGCTGCAATGTTCGGCTAGTGGCGCCGTCCTGGCTTGGCCCTTTGGCGACAAGGCGGATTGAGGTTGCTATCTGGCCTTGGTGATGCCACTTGGCAGGCTGGCTATCCGGCACAGGTCGCGGCAGACTGGATGTGTATCCATGGCTTGTGGATACACTTGGTTCTTGCCGCGGGATGAGGCGGTTGTCCTATCGGCTTGGGCGGTGACCACACTCCTCACCATGCCTATAAATAGGACCCCTATCACATCAATGAAAAAGAGTGAATGAACAGTAAGTGAACTCGCGGATAGTTGCTGCAGACTGGTTTTTTTGTATCTGTGCGGTTTGAAGAGGTTGATCGGTTTGTGCTGTGCAGGTTGTGCAGATAGATCTGGAAAGCCAGGGACTTGGTTCTGATTTCGGTCAGAGACAGTGCGGACTCTACGGACAACAACCAGCGGTTAACAGCAAGTCGCAGGTTGCAGCTAGGCGGTCTCTCTTCTGCAACTAGTTTCCTGGTTCAATAAGTTGTCTGCTTCAGGCGTCCTGTTCAGTTCAGCTGTAGCAGCTTGTGTGGTCTGGTGGCTAGGCGACCTCGCGGTTAAGGCTTGCTGATCGGCGGCTAGAGTTCAGCATTGGAATAATGGGCAGTACGCGCGACTTGGTGTGCGGTCTGGCGACCTGGCGGTCTGCGCGGATTCCGTAGTGCTGCAGTAGAACCAGCGACTACTTGTTCAGTCCGCGCATTTTGATTTGCCTTGTAATTGTTTCTGCTTTTCCTTTGATTATTTTGGCGAATCATGTCTCGCCATGTATGTCTCGCCTTGTAAAGGTTGTTTAGCACAAGATCTTGCTCTTCTATTTTGCATCTGATTTATTTGGGCTCGGAAAAGTTGAGTGTTCCTGTGCCGGGTTTCCCGTCTTCCGCTATATCAAATTTTTCAACAATAATCGTTGTTATGAATGATGCATCCAGAATAGAAATAGACTAACAAATGTCCCTCCACAAATATTCCAAAATCTTTGGCTCCGTTTGGCATAGCAGTAGCGGTCGTGAACACGGTGATTATGAACTATCGTTCATGAATTCCCGATGTCACCTAAGGAACTTCATCCACTTTTTTTGTTCAAAACTAATTTTTTTTTCTCTGTGTCAGTTATAACCATTGTTAAACTTAACCAAAATACATATTGTTACGAGTCACCCGGTTTTTCCTCAGTTCTGTGAATCAGACCACCTTAACTTGAAACTGGACTGGGCGCGGACAGAACTCCAAGTCTAAAATTGTATGCCCTAAGGATTGTGTGCATATAGGATGAATGTACCATAGTGATATCGAAGAAATTTAGCCCAAAATGTATGAGAGCTTATTCTTTTGTTTATTGAGCTATTTTGGTACCGACTTGAGTTTCCCTATACCTTATTTAGAAGATGTTGTGTCGTAAACATAATGATCTTGAAGTTGGGTATATTCAAATGTTACTTTAGTGAAGATGATATTTTGTATACGTATGATTGGTATGATGATCAACCCTCCATAGAAGTCTGAGATCTTTGAAGAATTACTTCATTTTAAGCAGCGTAGATTGTTAATGCCAAATCTTGGCGCTATAATTTCACTAGTGAAATAAGAGATTAGAGCATTTCAAAAATGATTATTCATTCTCTATATTGCTCCAAGGTTATGCAGATAAGTAAACAAAGAAAATAGTAAACTATTTTTTGGGATATACATAGAGGGTTGCCCAATTATATGTATATGCGAATCTTGAAATCAAGAAAGTCGGTATAAGACTTTAGGAAATTTCTCAAATTTTGAGCTTAATGAAGTAGATAATTACTTAAAACATAACCTAAAGAGCGATCATACTTCCTTAAATGCACGACACAGTATAAGTAATTTACAAATCCACAAGGAAATTGAGAAAATTGTTTTCAAATGACCTAAATTTGAGATAGTATTGATTGTAGAAAGAGTTTACATACAATTAATGATGTGTGTTACTTATCACATCAACAAAACATATTTCTAGATGTTCTAACATCTTAACCCAATTGTTGTAACATAAAAATAATGATTATATTGTCGGTTAGGATTCGATTAATAAACTCATGTAGATCGCAAAAGAGAACCGATATGAATTGTGAATTCAGTGTAGGTTTAAGTGGACTATGAATTGAAAAGGAGTGGAACTTGACAATAGGTCCTTAATCTTCATGATCTTAAGAGATGAAAAGAATGTAAATAATTCCATGCTAGGTGTGATATCATAGATTCCCTCCTCGATCCAGAGACGATGATCTGTAATATTGTCTGGACAAACTGTTAAACATCATTGGTCAAACAAATACTTGAATTTAGTCAAATTATTAGAAACATAAAATTGTCAAGTTAGTTGTTTGGGACAAATATGTCACGCCATGACAAATAAGGTGGAGTGATTGTAGAACTTGATGTTATGTGAAAGAGAATAGGTAGTGAAATTCATGATGTTAGAACAATTAAGATTAATTTGCCATGACACGACAATGGAAGTATAACAACCCAAAGAATTTGAAATTTGCGGACGAAATATTGAAGATATATACTTTCTGATCCTTTGATTATGATTTTGATAGCATCAAGAACCAGAACACACATGTTCTATGACATTATAATCACAATTAGGAAGATTCATGACTATGAGAAATAGATTTTGATTATCCAACATGTATATGATAAAATTACGCGAGAATTAATGGATTTTAATGAGATCTTCCTTATGATGAAATTAACTCATGATAAATCTTACTGTTTTGATATATTTTACTCTTATACATAATAAATCAAACTCCATGTGAAAAACGATTGAGAGTAGTTTTATGAACATCAGTATAAATAATGATTGCTTAATATATACTTGAAAGGTTCACGTGTACGACCTCTTGAATTTTAAAGTTGATGGGCAGCTTGACATTTTGACCAGTCCCATTAAACGTTAAGTGTGGAAAAATTATAATGTTGTGTTGTGTTGATTTATTACTCAGGCGTACTCGAAGGGATAAATATAATCTGATCGTACGGAGAAAATTTTTTAAAGTCATTGTCTATATACAAAAACGAGAGTCTTAATCATAGAGGAAATTATATTATCCGGGACATGCTGACATACCTATGCTTCTTGGATACTAGAGAGCCCTAGGAGAGACCGTTGTTGCTGATAGAGTTTTCTTACAACAATATATAGTCACCATGCGAGCATTGACATGGATATTTACGAGGATTTATACGAGAGGAATTATCGGACACCGCTATCTTGGGTACAGGATGAGGGCGAGCTTTGATATCAGATTATATAGAGGATACAAACACTCTTGTTTGGACGGTACACGACCAGACGCTAGAGGCCCAGAGTAGGCACACGAAGTACTACAATATGAGGCATCAAAGGGTGGAGTTCTAAGTGGGAGATAGGTTTTCTATAAGATACATCTGATGCATAGTGTCTCGCGGTTGCGGAGACAGAAGAAGCTCAGCCCACGATTTGTAGGGCCATATACGATCCTGGGGCGGATTGGTCCCTTGGCATGCAGGATGGAGCTACGACCAGAGTTGGCAAACCTGCACGATGTATTTCACGTCTCTTCACTCCTGAGAGCTTTACTTTGTCTTGGGTAGTAGGTAGCTTCTACTTTATGCCCAGTGTATCTGACCGGTCAGTTCATCTAGAGCCGTTCCAGATAGTAGATATTGATGTTAGAGTCTTATGATGGAAGAAGGCTCCATTGGTCAAGTCCTTGTGGTCCAATCTCATGGGCAGGAGGAGAATACCCGGGAGCCCTTTGACCTTATATAATAACGCCACCCAGAACTATTCACTTCAGGTATAACCTAACCCGACTGAAAATCACTTCCTTTCATTGTGCATAGAACCCCGTAGACCCAAACTTGAATTTCAGGGATGAAATTATTTTTCTTGTTTATTGAGATTAGTTTGGTATGGTGATAATATCACTTGAAGTATAAACATTAGAGTGTAAGCCTTGAACACATACAGTTCCACTAAACTCTTCCCTTTAGTCACTTTGGGTATCCTCATGTCTTAACCAAATCTATACCCGAGGTCGATTTTAGGCTAGGATACACTACGAAAGCGTCTTGGTAAGTTAAACCAAAGTGGTGTCCTATTTAGGTTGGCCTAAACTCATTATTAATGGACTTTTATGTGATTTCACACATGGGCACACCACTGCTTCTGTTGTTTTAGTTTGTCCGCAACTAATGCTCGAGCGGGGTGACCTAGTGTTTTTCTTATGATCGTTTTTCAAATATATCAGTGGTATATAATGTCAAACTAATGTATTCAACAAATATTCACATTTTTTCATAACTTCTTGGTCTATAAAATTTCATAAGTAATATTATTTATAAAATGCCACTTAATAAAGAAAGTACATAAACAAATCATCCAAAAATTCCAAATAAAATACCAGAGGCTCATCATGCTCTAAAAAGTATCTATCCTGAGAAGTGGATTTTTCTAAGTTAATTTGACCATAAATATTTCATATATTCAATAGTATGACAAATACAAATAATCATATACCTCATGTTAAATGATACTAAAAAATTCTAATTAATTCTCATGGACAAATTTTTACCTAACCAAGCATGTGGTAGAGAATTAGATTTTTCTTAAGTGATATGCTCACATTTATTTCATTAATTAAAAAGTGTGGCATAACAAATATTAAAGAAATACTTAGGATTTTTAAGTCCAAAAATCCTAATTTCTCCAAAGATGATATCTTTTATCATAACATGTGCATGAACAAAATATCTTTGACATGCAACAAGCCAATTGGGAACAAATACAAAATACACTTTTGTCTTATATGCAAACCATTTTTCCTTGCAACATTTTCTTACAAGTGGGAATATACCCACATGTAGAGATCTAAATGATCCCAAATTTTAACCAGAGACTTAACATGACCTAATTGACATTTTAATAGATATTTGGGTCATTTTGAGTTCATCAAGCATGTATCTTACTCATACTTGTTTATTTAAAATTTTATAAAAATTATGAAAAAATATCATCAAAAATTTTGATTTTTGGATGATAGGTCCATCAAGGTACCACATTGGTATGGTCAAAATC